>JASSKH010000018.1:4830630-4870051 GCA_031763025.1 Macrocystis pyrifera | reverse complement strand
AGACACCGAAATTCAAAAATTATCTGTGGCTCGCGGAATGTCACCTGAGGTCCCAAGTACGAGCTAGTGTAGGGGTCGCAGAAGTACGCCTGCGCCGAGGGAGGCATACCGGTCTGCGTCAGCTGCTTCTGCAGCTCGGGGGACGCCTCGTCCCTCCGCAGGTTGTGCAAAAGCACCGTGTTGGCGTTGAGCAAGACTCCAAACGGGTCATGGTCTTGAGGAACAGAGGTCTCAGCACCCCCTTCGGCAGGCATGATGGATTGTCTGGTCTGCTATGTATGGAACAGCAGCACCGGCAGCGAATTATTCTGCTCTGGGCTCCTAAATGCGGCTGGCCTTGTTGCGGTAGACTATACCCCGGACCTTGAGGAAGAGATGCTAGCCACCCGTGTTTGCGAGGCTCAGTCACGACCGGCACGGTGCTTGCAAGCAAGTTTCCACCCCAAACCGCATGCGAAACGAAAAAGCTGCTTAAAATCCCCGATCCCCTATGCCCAAAGTGGATGTTATCACTAGAAACCCCCAATGCATGTTCTGAAACCCCCAAAATATAAAAAATATCGTCTGTTCCTTTTCGACTTCGCGACTTGCCCTCTCGCCGCTTGCTTCGAAAATGTGAGTGCTTGCGAACGTGCTTGTCCACTTTGAAGCTATATGTAGCTCGCAATCGCGTCATCCCGTCCTTATACCACTCCACATGTAGGAGGACTCGCCGGAGAAACACGTCGTCCTCTCATCACCCTGTCTCGTCGTCGCCGCTGTAAATGCGAACTTCGTCATTCGCACCATCGCGGCAGCTCTCGTTCTAGACTGGACACAAAAAAAAAACGCCACCCGAGCGCACTGCCATTCGCCCCCGTAGCTGCCGTATACGCACCCCCCCCCCCCCGTATATACGATCAACCGCGTCCCGTCCTACTACGTGCGGTGTCTGTGGTACAAGGCTTGACGTGAGAAAGCGGCGGCCTGGGTGTACCCAACCAGGATGGCGTCGATCAGCATTCGGCGGGGGAAACTCGCGCCATCCACTAGGAGGAAACCGGCGGGCGCGTATGGAGCGTCGGACACGAACTGGAGAATCGGCGTGGACGCATCGTCATTCACGGTGAGTCTGTGGTGGCTGATGGCTGTTGGCTCTTCCTCGATTTTTACTAGTTTTACTGCTGTACGAAGTATCTATTAATACGTACGTGTATTTGTCTTCCATGTAGGATACCTGGCAAGAGGGAGGAGGGGGAGAGGAGAGTTTCAGGCAGGCACAAAGAGCTTGAAGCACGTGGGTGCCGGAACGAAAGAAGTACGAGGGACGACGGGAGAGAGGAGGGATTCGGATATTTCGCCACGGGCAAATAGGAATGGGGATTGTTCTGTTTGGGTTGTACCAGGTACCCAGAGAGTCTGCTGCATTGCATTTGCCCACCTGCTTTCGTCTGCGATGTACCAGATATTGTATATGTGTTGCTCACCTTCTGTACAGTACCTTATGAGGCTTATGACCATGGACCTCACACCTATCTGGCCAAAGGGAAAAGTGTGTTGTACCAAGTAGTCTGCCAGGTGCTTGGAATGCCGCTAGGTGGAAATCGTGGTTCAACGTCGAAGACTCCTTGCGGGCAATCGGCTGACAAATGAATGGCTTTCCGTCGGCGGCTTACGTTGTTCAGGGCTATTCACGGGTCATGAACCGACCCGCGGGTCGGGCCAGGAGGTGTTCAGAATTCTACGGATCGGATCGGGTCGGGTCGGTCCGGGTCGGGTAAGGTCGGTTCGGGTCGGGTCGGGTCGGATCGGCTGTGTGTCTCCCTATGTTCGTAGATCACACGCGTCGCCTCTACATATGGACATACGTTGTTTAGAGCTTCCCTACCACGCGTACCATTTTTATATCCCCTAACCCCCCCCGCCCTCCCTGTGTCCGACAGACAACATACACCGAGTCCTGCGACAGGGCGCGCGAAGCGGTGTACGAACCGAGGCGAACAGTCTGCAAGAACGCCTCCGACGAAGTCTTTGACGGGAGTTACAGGTGCCCGCACGTTATTTTGCGTACGTACAGCAGGTAGCTTCGAGGGTAGTCTTTTTTTGCTCCCGAGCTGACGACAGACTAAAAGCGTACGGTAACAGATCCCGAAACTCGCTAAAAATGTTGGGAATAGAGAAAGCGAAGTTGGCAACTCCACCCCCTCAGCAAATCATGCCGTTTTCTGCGTTTTCTGCGCGTAGCGGGCCCCTGCAGTGACCAACCAAAACCGAAGTCCCCCATCACGGTCGTTTCATGCGTTGCACCCGTTTCCAGCACCCCGTTTTTTCGAGGCGCGGCGGTCGTTGTGGGGTCCAGATAAAGCGACCGACCAATCGATTTGGCTCGTATGAAGGGACTGACTGCTGTAAAGAGCTTTGAGTTCGCACGGGGGTGTCGGTGCCCAAAAATTCGGAGTTTATTATTATTATTATTATTCGGAGGACTCTCCCTCTCGACCAGATATCCTCTCCGAAAAACTCCTCTGTCTTTGTTTGGTGTTGACAACCTGCCCGTTATCTTTGGGAGAGAAAAAAAAAAAAATCGGAAGACTCTCCCTCGACCAGACATCGTTTCCCGAAAATACCTCTTCCTTTATTCGGTGTCGGCAATCTTCCCGTTACCTCCCGGAAAAAAAACAAAAATCGAGCGCGCTGGAAAACGATGGCACCCCTGCGAGCGAACCCAGCGCTCACTACGGTACGGTCCCTGTTGGGCCCAACGTAGTCAAAGCAGCTCCTTGCAACGAACAGATATACTCTTGGTATAATTGTTGGGCTCTTCGAGTGAGGAGACTCATGAACAATACCACTCTATCCAGGATTATAGGGATGGTTCAAGTATAGATATGAAGAAAAATGGTTCCTTACATTTCCGGACAAAGTGGTAGGTGCTGCCGGTACAGCACATGTCTTCTGAAGGTCTACGAGGGTCAGGAGTTACCTGGTACGCCACAGCAGAAGCAGTAGTAAAGGATGCCGCAGCAGTAGAGCCCCCCCCCCCCCGGAGTCCGTCCGTCCGTCTGCCCCGCTTCAGTGTATCAGGCTCCCAAACGTTAGAGAGCTATGTACGTAGCTCGGCACGAAAACAGTACAAACCACGAAAGGCGGGGTTCCAATAATACTGTGGGTAAGCTCCCTCGGCTGAGAGGATAGTCCCACAAAAACAAAAAGGCAAAAAAAAATGTGGAGTCGAAGAGTATCTCCATCTGCCGTAGGATTCCTCAGATATAGGACTGTTGTTAAGCGTGACGTAGTGTGGACCTAGAGACCGACTACTGCTATCATAGCAGGTGTGCCTGTGGCTCTACTTTGGTCAGTCAACACAAGGTGCTTGACGATGTTGAAAGCTGTAGACTCTGATAGTGTTAGTTGCTGCTTGCCTCGCCGGATATCTTCCGCAAGAAGGGGCGAGGCGTTCATCTGTTCAGGAGGGCGATAACGCCTGCCAGGTATGACAAGGGGACGCTTTGCTACGAATCAAAATGCGGCAAGAGGGGAGAGGGGATACCTTAACACCGTGAGTTGGCTGCGGACTACACTTCACGACTTCGACGGGGGAACATGGTATTACGGAGGCCCATAGTAAATAGGACCAAATGTTGTTGGTAAAAATAGCGAAACATATAGGTTCTTGTGTGTACCGTCAGTCCTATTTAATATGACCCCCCGTAATAATCAGAACTAAATATCGTCCATAAACATAGGACGTCAAGTGTTTTTTGGGTCCATGGTGGGTTCTGATTACGGTAGTCCCCCTCCGCGGTACTATTACGGGGGACCATAGTTAATAGGACCTATGGCACACACAAAAACCCATGTATTTCATTTTTTCCTAAAAATATCTGGTCCTATTTACTATGGCCCCCGTAATAATTATTTGAACGGCGACAGTAAGCCAACTAACCGAAAAAAAAAAGCACGATTTGAAAACACACGTCGAGCCTTTAAACACGCCTTAAGTCAGATACAAAGACGGACAATTCCTCGAATCACCGGACGGACGAAACCAACCATAAATACCTCGCCAAAAATAATTATTGCCTGCAACCTGTAGTCGTCAGCAACCTGGTGTCCCACCAATTTCTCGGGTTCCTAACACCAACAGCTAGTTAGGGGAACCTTGCAAAAAACAAAAACTAGTGGGATTGCACATGCAGAAGTGTTGCATCTATAACTCCCGTTGGCCCCACTTGAGTCGTTTTCTTCAAGGGTGCACAACATTCAACTCACAAGGCCGTGCTCCTGCCCCGAACCTTTTGGTCTCCGGCGGCGGAGGTGGGTCTAGCTAGCATCCTCAATTCGGCATAGCTCGCATTTTCGTGCGCGCTGTTGAAAACCCGTCAAAGTTCTTCACCCCCCCCTTACTACTGCACTACACAGATTCGTACATGTCTCACTGTAATCTCACGTAGTTTGTCCCCCAAAAGTGAACGCCTCCGTTGAGGAATTTAGGCTCGTGGATCGCAGTGAGTACGGAGTTCCAAATGAGGGGCGCTTGGGGCGGTGTATGTGTAGCAGCACCTGGGCTACCCACGACAGGTGGGCACGCCCAGCACGTCTACTTCCGGCTTTTTAGGGGTGTCACCCACGGCAGCTCTCTGAAACAACACCGTCCATGTGTGGACTCTTGCCACGCCTGCAACTGCTTAGTATGAGTTTGGATTTCGTTGTCCGTGCGCCCGTTACCGGTGCTGGTTCTTCTTGTGGTGGCGGACCGTGGTTAGGCATGTTTGGCCCCGGTAGCTGCGTACTCCGGGTGCGCTTTTATCCCGCGGAAACGTGGTGGTGGTCTGGGGGGGAGGGGGGGGGAGGGAGGGGGGGGGGGGGGCGGCGTACTCATTTGTTGCTTGCCTTAGTCATTTTGACCATTGACCGCGCATCCCTTTCGAGACGGAGCACCGTTCCTACTCCTAGTAGAGACACCTCCAACAATTGGGCGCTCACTACGTTGTTTCCATATATTACATGGAATTTTTTTGCTAATCTTATCCCCCTCTTGTCTGGCCGCCTGTGACCACCATCTATCTCCTAGGATGGCGATCGTTTACTCGCTGCTACCTAGTGTACCAAACTCCTCCATGTCACATTCGTCTAGTTCCCTCATCTTCTCTTCTAACACATCCCGTTCCTCCTTGTATATTTCCCATTCTCCTGCTATGTGAGTTCTACTCTCTATTGCTTTGCCACACGGGCACATCTGTGCATCTACTTCCTCATCCTCCCGGCTACTGGTATACCTCAATTTTCTTTCTGGCAGGTCCAGCGGGGGGGGGGGGGGGATGGTGGTTTTGGTTGTGGTGGTGGCGGTGGTGTTGGCCTCACGCGCGGAATTTCCTCGCGATGACTACAAGCATTGGACAGATCACGACACAGGTCATCTGGACCCCAACCTGCCGTTGCGAGATGTTGTATAGGACGTGTGAGCTGTAGTGCAGATTTTAACCAGGGAAGCATGTGCTAGATCGTGCAGAATATACGTCTCCCACCCGGCAACATGGGCTACGTCATACGTGGGCTATATCATACCAGGTGCTACTGTAGCACAGACCAGGAAGATGTCTGCCCTAGATCGTGACGTGGGTATCTATCGGTGATCTGTTCGTGTTTGGGTGCTTAGCACCACTGATCCCACCGCAAAAGTACGAAGTTTAGTCGGAGCGATGGATCGTCACGACGTCGAGATCCACGCCGGAGTATGGCCCGTGGGTACTATTCTCGAACGTTGATAAGTTTGCAACGTTAGGGGTGAGGCTTTCGGCCCCCGAGTTTTAAGAGCCTAAGTTCAACCCGGCCATTCTCGCAGGGGTTTCGAAACTCTCGGCGTCTTTATCTCGGACCCGGCTACGTAACACCACCCTGCCAATCGACGGTACTTGTTTTTAAAAAAAAATATTTTGCCGCAGTCTGTTCGATAACTCCGTCGCACAATTTGAAAAGAGCATAGGGGCAGGGCAACAATGTAAAAGAAGAGTATAGCTTAAGGGCACGATGACACCATGCGAATACGCAGGTGGCCTAAACAATTCTTATGATTGCCACCGTGAACGAGAGTCACAGAATATATACTGTACTGTACTGTACGGTGGTTCAATTTGTTTTGTCGTCCTCACAGGAGGATACTAACGAAGGCCACATATCCCGCGTGATTTACGTTTATGTAACCCCTCCGCAGCTGCAACCCACGTTTCGGGAGATCAGAATCACCACTCAGGACGTGCATTGTGTAAGGACCGTTGGATATTCATACTATACCCACACGTCAACGGTCCTTTTGCTTTCCCTTCCAGAGTGGTACGCGGCAATTGATATTACGGGCGACCATAGTAAACAGGATCTATGGTACACACAAAAACCTATATATTTACCCATTTTTACTAACAAAATTTGGTCCCATTTACTATGGTCCCCCGTAATACTAAGGTTGGACACTTTCTGCAGTTTGTTCCACGCAGTAGCCTAACGCCGCCCATTCCCCGCTCCGTGTTATATTCGGGAAAACGTTTTTGTTTCGCCTCGCAAGCGCGCCCTCGTCGGACCCCCGCTTCACCACGATAACGCGCGTGGAGCTGACACAGTCTGTGCACACCCCCGGTTACGCCATCCGGCGGCCCAAGGAAGGCTTCGACCGCCTCACCGCGAACCGAACCAACTACTCCCTCGGCGAGCACCCGGCGGGCTTCAACACGGCGACGGCAGAGCTCCAGACGAAGCACCCCCGCGAGCGGCCCGCCGTACAGCAGCCCGCAATCGGCGGGTCCACGTTCCGCGACGGGTCGTACCGGCTGGACACCCTGGCCAAGGACAGCGTTCGGCGCGGGGGCGGAGGCGGGGAGGGCGTCCTCGGAGTGGGCTTCGACATTGTCAACGCGAGGGAGAAGGCCGGAGCGAGGAGCGAAGTCGCGCTGCGCACGGGGCCGCGGAGATCTCTCGACTGCGCGGAAAAACAGACCCTGCACCCGACGGACGGGTGGGGGGACGTGCCGGGCGGAACTTATGTCGACGTTCTGACAGGCTTGGACAGAAAAAAAAAACCGAACGCACCCGAGAGAGGGGCGGGCGCGCCCGCCAGGAGCGACACCGTGTTGGGCAGGACGAGGCCTTGGTAGGAGTAAGAGTGCAGACGACGGACTTGAGTTTTTTGTTCCGTCTTGGCTTGGGGTTGACCGACAACTTATCTGCGCTCTCGTTTTTCTTGGACACCGTGCTTCGGATTAGAGTAGGGTAGTTTTTAGAAGTGGTACAAGAGTCAATGCGACGTGTCCGATACTGGGTGTTCACGACGAGTTACTTTGTTGCGACGAAATTGGGAGTTTTTGCGGCGATGTTTTTTTATATATTTTGCAACTCGGTACGTATCCACTGGCTCAGAACTTACAGGATATTAGGCTTGCAAGAAAGGGAAATACATGACGCGGAAAGCGAGAGAAATGGGGGACAGTGCGCTTTTTTGGAGTGGAGGGGGGGGGTGAAGAGCATTGAAGGGCATCCAGGGTCGCTGCGATCACCGGTGGCGACAGAAAAAGGAGTGCCGTTTTTTCGGGCGGGCACATCGATACTTGTGGCACTGTTGTTACGTGACATTAGCAGTCTCTCTTGTTCAGAAGCGCCGGCGGTTGCTTTTTCCGAGGCCTGAGGCCATGATTCGACGATTTCACCTACGTCGTATGAACCTGTCGATTGCCGCCCCTGTCGCACCACGTGCACCCAATATTATGGCCATGCTTCAACATGACACACCAAACCTTCACATCTGACCGATGAACAACCGAGAGGCAAGCCAACCTATACACCGGCAAGCCTATAATTATTATCGCGAATCGAGTGATAGTCCTATCAACAACTACCGGTCGCGTTGGTATAGCAACAGCTAGCTTCACTCCTGTAGGGTAAAGCTACTTCTACAAAAAATAAATCCCCAAATTTTTTACCTGTTTACTAATAGCGTCCTATTACTGAGTTGAGCGCGGAAGGGCTGACCCAAAATCCCACGCACGATTGCCTGAAGTCTAGCACCGTCTCGTAAGCTCCCTTGCCGGTGCGAGCCATCACCCACGCTACCGCGAGAGCACCTGCGCCGTCCCCACCCCCCCTCTACCGACGAAAACGACCCTGGATCCGGTCGCAAACTTTAAAACATCTTCTAAACATCTTGGTGGCGGAAGCGCTGGCGCAGAAACAGGTTCTCCACTCTCTTTCACTCCATTTTCAGCTCCCTCTTTGGGCACGGTGACACGGAGCAGTCTTGGCCCATCCGACAGAAAACGGGACGACTCTAGTTTAGAGTCTTCCCTTGAGGGTCTTCTGCTTAATATAGGGTTTTCCTTTGAGGGTGTTCGCCTATGTTCAGGGTCTTCGTTTCCCCGGGCTATGCCACCCTCACCACCCCGCCTTTCTCGCCCCGGTATCACACACACCACGTGACTGATGCCGAGGGCGGGCAGGACTCTCCCAAGAGGAGAGGCAGTAAACCCCGCCACATTGTTATCCTCCGCTCTCAACGCACAACCGTTGCAGCTGGCGGCGCTGCCAACCATCATGCCCGCCCCAAAACGTCGACCCGATCCCGCCGATTGGGCATACCTCGGGTCGCCCACACCAGCTCCCGGCGTCCCTCCGGCCGTCGCCGGCACGTTCTCTCCCCTCGGTACACTCTCAGCATGGACTGTTTCTTTTGTGATAGCGGTGCAACCGCCGCTGCTGTGGCTGTTTCCCCCACCGGTACCGGCACCCAAATCGACGTGGCCATCTACCTCGAGAAGGAACGCTCCCGCTCCGAGGCGGTACAAGAGGCCGGCACACCCGAGAAGCGCCGTCTGTCTCGCGGCCAAGCTTCTGTGTACGAGCGAGGCCGTACACGGCTGCAGCGGCCACGCGGCTGCTTTAGCGAAGGGAAGCTCCGACAATGTTGCCCCAGGCCCTACTCCCCTCACCCGAGAATTGTCCTGTGTCGCTGGGGAGGCCCTTCTCAGGGCATCTGCACCGCCCCCAAGACGATCTTCTTCAAACCTAGCAGCGCAGCACCCTTGAGGCGTTTGGGCGGAAACCTTTTGCTTGTTCCCGAAGCTCAAGCTGTCTACCAAAGTTGTTTCGGTGCTTGTAGGCAAGCTTGTCTTAACCCCCCCCACTCCGCCGTGAGGTTTGGCACTTTCGGAAATGGCAATATTCGCCAAAGTTTTGTCTATGTTTTCCACCGTTTGGGAGGCGCTGGGACGGTCGGTGGGGCTACGAACCAACATGGACTCTAGCAGGGTCCTGAGCACTTCTGCGCTGCGAAGGGCGGCGAAAGGAAGAGAGTCTGGAGGTGGTAAGAGGGGTTTCGGTATGCGCTCCCCCGCGGCGCCAGCCACCCGTCCGACGTCGGTTGCTTCGCCCGATGTGAGCGTTACGAAAAACTCGGACCACTGCAGGTCCTGAAAGAGCAGCTGGTTCGAAATCAGCTCATACAAGAGGCATCCCAGTGACCAAACGTCTGAAGCCGTGGTAACTCTCCTTGCCATTGGCCTATTCCCCTGGAAAGATTCTGCAGCAAGGCCTGAAGTCGGGGATGCACTGTCGCCCGCATTCTCACTGTTACCGCTGTTTGTTGCCAGGATGATCATCTCGGGACTCTGAATCCGCTCGGTCCCTCGTGCATTGCGTACGTCAAACTCGAAACTGTCATTTTCTGGACCGGCCGATCCCTCGCAGCTTTCCTTCGACGACTTTGGTCCCGACGCTCCTCGTCGTCGCTGGCCAATGATCGACTCTCCGAAATCGGCCACGCAGACCGACGGTACGTCTTCTTCTGTCCTTCCCATTCCAGCGCTAACCGCGGAGGAAACGTTGTGGCGATCGCCGCGACCGCCGCCGCCGCTGCCGCCGCTGCGAACGAGCACATTGTCGCACTTGAGGTCAAAGTGAATGATGCCTCTCTCTGCCATGGCGACAACGGCCGACGCTATTTGTCGGAAAACGAGCAAATAGAGGGCAGCCTCCTCGTCGGACCGAGGTGCGCCCGTCGCTGCTCCCCCACCACCGTCACCGTCGTCGGCACCCCCACTCTCACCCCCCCACCGCCACGCGCGACGCGCCAGTCCTTGAGGCTGAAAAGGCATCTCTCCATGACCAGCACGTACGAGTCAAGGGTGACGCCGAAGTCGTAGAGTCGACACACCCCGGGAACGTCGGCGAGGGCGCGAAGAGCCAGAACCTCGGCGAACACGGCCGGACCGCGCAGGCGGTCGAAATCATCCTTCTCCACCAGCTTCAAGGCAACCTCGTCTTCATCGCGTTGGTAGGAACTGCGTGACAACGACAGCTGGTTTTGAGAAGTATGCTCGAGCATTGTTTCCTCTTTTCCGTTTTCGGCGGACGCTTCTCGTGCCGGGCGACCGGCTTCGCCAAGAGGAAGGGGGCATCTCGACACAATAATCCCGCCTGATCTCCCTGCCGCGATATGATGTCCGTCTAGCGAGTAGCTCTGCGCGTCGAATAGCGCAGCGCAGACGAGCTTGGCCAGCACGGCTGGTGCCGCCTCCGCCATCGAAATCCCTTCTCGCCAACGGGTCCTCAAGCTTGGGACGGCGTAGGCGTGTTTAGGGTTCTCAAAGTATACCTGTAAAAGGGCCATGACGTTCGGGAGGAGATATTTTTTTCCCCCCCTGACATGTTGTCGTCAGATTGGGGAGCGTGCACATGGTCTCGGTCGAAAGTATCGAGCCGCTGAGCGAGGAAGCCATGGACAAGAGCAAGGCAATGGCACAGCCGCGCATCGCGGACACACCGGCGCCGCCGGGCCGTGGTGTCGTACGGGAGAAGTCGTCCTCGGCACTTATGTGCGTTGTTTTCTTGCATAAGTTGTTCCCGGGCGTTGAAACACCATCGCCGTCCGCTGCCCCTCCTTCTACGAGTGCTGGATCCTGTCCTGGCTCTTCAGCTGCAACCGACGCAGTGAGAGCATCTCCGCACGTGCTCGCGCTCGGCCGAGCTCGCGGTACCAAAAACCGGCTCGCTCTAGATCCACGGTGGGCGTATCTCGACAACTCTTCCTGCAACGATGGCGTCTTGGGATCGCCGCCGAGCAGTTTTGCTTTCGCCGACGCAAGAGGAGTTTTGCAAGCGGTGGAGTGCAGCCCCCGCGGAGTATGCACCGCGCTGGAGGCGGCGTCCCCCGCCGCGCTGGAACCCTCCGGTGGCGACCGCACCGCGAGCGTGGCAGACGGAACACCTAGCAAGGACGGGCTCTGCGGCCTCGCGCTCGTTTCGCCTTCGAACATGGCCGCGATCGATCGCTCGGAACGTAGCCCACTACCACCACCACCCGCAGACACACCTTGGCCGTTGCCTCTCTCAAATATATCTCTGCCGCCGCCCCCTGTGGTGGGGGTAGATAACGACGAGCCCGGCCCGAGCTGTGCAGAGTGCACTCGGGTGTGAAAACTTTGCGACTGGAGGTCTATTCTGGGTATCACTGACGCCTGGGGCAAGGGAAACCGGCAAGGGCGCTTGTCGGTGGTCGTGCTCTCCAGCACGCTGGGGATAATGAAATACATGTCCTCCTCTTCGCTGTCTCGAGCAGCCTCAACATCGTCTGCAGTTAGTGCAACCGCCGCCCCGGCGTCTCTCGCTTCGGAGACAGCCCCCGTGCCTACAGCGGGCAACAATGCCTGGCCTTCGGTTTGTCCCGAGCCACGACTGTCTGCAGCCGTAGTGGGTGGCGCCATACTCGTACTTCTACCGCTGCTTGCAAGTGTGCTTTCCGCGAGGAGCGTTGATGCCAAACGATCTCCCTCAGTCGCGCCCAAGGCATCCTGGCACCGACCGCCATCCTGCAAAGCCAGGCCCTCTGGCACCGGCGTACCGGGTGTGACGCATCGTTGCGTTGAGCTCCCGGCAGTCGGCCTAGTCTGTGTATCTCCTGGAGACGAAGGGCGCGCGGTTTAAGAGCATGGTTGATGTACGCCCATAAGGAATATGAGAACCACTCTATCCCGAAGTATAAGTAACTTTTGTACTTATTATTAGCATAAAATTGCCCTTATATGTGGGTACAGAGCGGTGTATGCTCTCGCGTCCGTCATGTGCTGTGAGTCATCCAGGTACTTAACATCGGAATAAATACTCTACTGCAGTGGCCAACTGGTGCGCCGTTGGGAGGTACAAGGCAGAAGCAGAAGAAAGGATAGAAAGAACGGAAAGGCTAGCGCTAAGAAACAAGGTGGAATCGGAAAAAAAAACACTTGGAGATATACGGGGGATTGAGGGAAGGAATAGGAACGAAAACACATTTGCATGGCCCAATGGACTTCGCGAAAACGCTGAAACTGCGCTTTCGTGTAGGGGACCTGGACCTGCCAGAAAGAAGAAAGAGGTACACCAGTAGCCGGGAGGAGGAGGAAGTAGACGCACAGATGTACCCGTGCGGCAAAGCAATAGAGAGTAGAACTCACATAGTAGGAGAATGTGAAATATACAAGGAGGAACGGGATGTGTTAGAAGAAGAGATGAGGAAAATAGACGAATGTGACATGGAGGAGTTTGATACAATGAATAGCAGCTAGATGTGGCAAAGCAATAGAGAGTAGAACTCACATAGTAGGAGAATGTGAAATATACCGGGAGGAACGGGATGTGTTAGAAGAGATGAGGAAAATAGACGAATGTGACATGGAGGAGTTTGATACAATGGATAGCGCAGCGAGAAAACGATCGCTATCCTAGGAGATAGATGCTGGCCGTAGGAGACCAAACAGGAAGGGGATAAGATTAGCAAAAAGTTTCCATGTAATATATGGAAACAACGTAATGAGCGCCCAATTGTTGGAGGTGTCTCTATTAGGAGTAGGAACGGTGCTCCGTCTCGAAAGGGATGCGTGGTCAATGGTCAAATGACTAATGCAAGCAACAAATGAGTACGCCCCCTCCCCCCCCCCGGCATTGTAGGGGTGCGAGGGTCTTTGGTCATACGACTACGGCCATGCATGATAATGAGTACACCCCCCCCCCCCCCCCCCCCGACTGCGGCTCACCCATTGGATAACCTTTAAGAAAAACCTACACGAATGAGTGACATATTAGTACCCTCACGAAAGCCGAAAAGTGAACACAAAGGAAACGCGCTTCTTGTATCATTAAGCAATAATACCGCGTGTCAAAACCCTTAATGGTTGACTGACCGAGTAGTCTAGGCTTTTTAGTTATCCCTTCTGATTAATAAAGGATACATTGTATGTTGTATGTGTAAATTTGATTCTCAGCGATCGTCACTTTTCCAGGTGGAAAATAAATAGGGCTCTTCACGGCTCAGGAAGTTTTTGAAATACCACGGATCGGGTCGGGTCGGGTCGGATCGGGTCGGGCCGAGTCGGGTCCGCACCGGTCGGACCAGGAGGTTTTTCTCTTCAAACTCTCACGGGTTGGCTAGGGTCACCCTCGGTCCAGTCCGGTACGGTCCGGTCCGCGGTCCGGTCCGGTCGGGTCTTGCCAGGAGGTTTTCAAACGCCCACGGGTTGGCTAAGGTCACCCTTACCCGATCCGATCTGACCCGCGAGGTTTGACCCGAAGCCGTGAAGCGCCCTGGAAAATAGGGCAAGGTCGATTTTTCTCCTATGACGCGCTCAGCACTGACTGAGCAGGCTAGCAGCTTGTCCCTCCTGACCAACAGTCGAAGCTGTGTCTAGAGCTTCGTTCTGTACCGCACCTTCTGACTCGCTGCGGTGGCACAAAGTAGCAGGACCCAGAGTCGCCGCTCCGGCGTCCTGCTCATCTCTCACCACACGCCGAACAGCAGCAGGACGCGACCTCGCCGCCCTCTCAGCGGGCCTCCGATTCGGGCGTACCTCTAAACAGCTTTTGTTCGTCTCCTTGTCTCCATCGTCGTAGCAAACGTGCAGCGTGCCATCTTCGTTCACCTCCTCCACGCGCCCCGGAAACCATCTCGGCCGTCCGCTTTTCACAGCGACGAGACCGCTGACCATGTCCCCCGCCGAAAAGAGTACTCCCCGTCTCATCACTGCCTTGGGTTGAATCGACTGGTCGAGCCCACCACCACCGCTGAGCGCGTCAGGCTCTAGCTCTCCCGCGCAGGGAGGGATGCTGGAAGTACTGACCACTGGTAGAAGGGATTCGGGCGTGTCCGGCAGAGCTTGTTGAATTTTCGGGTGTCCTCGTACTGACGCTGTCCCGGCCTTAGCCTGAGTTTTATCGAGAATAGTAGGGAGCGGTTTGGGGGAAAGAGTTGAAAGGGTTCGTAAGATGTACAGTACGAGTAGACCAGGAGGATGACGGTAACAGCCGTATACCTGCTTTCTCCTGGTTTGTGATGGCGATAGAGCTCCTTTTAGCACTCTGCGAGGTCGGGATCGTATTAGACAAGCATTAGAAGTTGGGCTATGACGGGGGACCATAGCAAAAAAGGACCTACGGTAACACTAAAAACTATATATTTCCCTATTTTGATTAACAATATTTGGTCCTATTTACTACGGTCCCCCGTAATAGCGGTGACGTAATGCTTACTTTTGCTTCGCTGAACAGTAGCAGAGGGCACAAGCGGCGCCACACCTCCTATTTTTTTAACGTCGTGCGTTGTTGCCGCACGCGTAGTTTCCTCGTCCACGACTATCAACAACTCGCCTCCTCCGATGGTACGTCTCGAGGTGTCTTCAGGGAAGTGGCTACGGCATCGGGTACGCCGGTATGGTCACGCGCAGGGTCGAAGTCCCGCTCGGGCGGTGCAGCATCCACAGCATGAGAAGAAAGTGGCGGCGCGTGAACCCTTCCATCGCTCGAACTTCCAACGGGTCGGAGCAGGGACGTCGACAGCTCCAATAAACCCTCGCTTCCATCTGCCGCGCTGCCGTCCCCGAAGAATGTATTTCCTAGGATCTGCGCCACCCGCTGCTTGTGCAGCTCCTTCTGGACGGCCGGGTCTCCCGTAAGCGATAGCTCAACGAGCGCTTCCAAGTGAATTTGACAAAGGCGTTCCTTCTCCTCCTCCTCCTCCTCGCCACAAAGGAGTGACTTATTTTCCACGTGTTTCAGTCGTGACCAAAGCAACCCCTCCTCTCCGACATCTTTCTGTCCGCCCCGCCGAACGCTGCCATCCGCCTTGGTCTTGACGCCATCGCGTCTACCTCGGTTGTAGCACTCCCGGAGGTGGAACCCCGTTAAAATCGGCCCCACGAAATCGTTCAAGCGCGTGTCACCTTTCTGGTGGCGGGCAGCATCGTGAGACTTCACCCGCACCGAGAAAAACGCAGCACTTAAGTGGAGAGCTGCGACCAGACACGGTGTCGGCATCACAGGGAGACTTTTATCGGAGGGGGTGCTCGTCGCGCTTCTTCCGCCATCCCGGTCGCCGTTTGGCTGGGAGGGCGTCACGAACTGTGCGTTGAGGATGGCTAGAACAGGTCCTTCTGGACGGAACACAGGCGAAATTTCTCTGAGGACGCTGCGAACAACTGTTGTCCCAACATACTCGTCGCTCGTAGGGCCATCTTCTTTCGCCAGTGCCTCCATATCATCGCTTGCAAGTGGCATCGCCGCCGTGAACGCGGTGTTCTTCGAGACCCGGCCGCGGTAGTCGCGATTGCTTGTGGCATATTCGTCCTTCTTCCCCCCCCCCCCCCCTCACCACTGCCGTCGCCACGGATAGCTCGTCCTCCGAATGCCACCGCCCTGCGCGGCACGATGACAGGTCCCTGCACGCCTCTACAATTGTCAAGGTTCTGCGTAGAAGAGCATCCAAGCTCTGTATCACAGCAACAAGAAGCTCTCCGAGGGCATCTGCTGCCCCCGGTAACCTCCTCCTCCTCGTCGTCGAGCCTGAACCCGCGCTTGGTGAGGCACGGGCGGAAGACGGAGGCCCCGTTTCCAGCTCCGCAGGCTCGAAGAAGTGCCCCTTCCCCGAGAGCACTGAGGCTACCAGCCGCTCGAAAAGCCTGATCAGCACCGGAATTAAGGCACCCTTTCTGTCACAGAAATATTTCGAGGCAAGCATTGTCGTCGCCCACCCGATGTCCTCCCCCCAAGCAGCGGGTTGGTCGAGAAGAGCGGTCAGTGATGACACTACACCGACTACCGCTGGTGCAGCCAGGAGAAGCAGCTTGGCATCACCCTCGTTATTATCCCCGCCTGCAGGAAACGTTGGTGTCTGTTGAATATCAGCATCGCCGGGCTTTCTACATGAAGCGGGGCCCACCAGGCTGAAGATGTCGCCAGGCAGCGCGTCCAAGGCGCGGCCGCAGTATTTTATCAGGGATGTGACCGTCTCAGCGGGCAGAGAAGGTCGGAATTGTCCGTCGAGCGCGCCGGCGGAGACTATCTTACGGAGTAGACACCGAGTCAACCACGTGCACTCTAAACCCAGACCGCAGGCCCTGCGCACACACTTGCGGTGAGAAATAGAACCGATATCTTGGCGTCCGCACTGTTCTTCTCGAGTCCGTTCAAGTTGGGATCGGAGCACCAACCAACGCGCGTCTAGGTACGCCTCTGCTGCACTTGCCAACAGGACGATGTCGACTGTGTCGAGTTCCCGCGGCCAAGCCGCCGACCAGCGAACGCACAGGGCGTCGTCGTCAACAGCTCCATGGTCATTCTTTGCCAGATCCTCTGCCTCGCGGTCGAAGGTCCAAGATGCCAGATCGGCCCACGACAAGGTCCCCGCCAACGACAGCACGTCCAACGCGATGGCAAGGGCCTCCTCGGCATCTCGCTCAACTGAGACCACCGGAAGCATAGACACCAGAAGCTTCGCGACGGCCACCTCGGACGACAGGTCATCCACGGGCGTGGGTTTACTCGGCTTCTGCGACAACGAGGTCTCTGCGGGCGCCGAAGCGTAGGCTAGTCGAAGCACAAAAATCGTCGCCGGAGATTTGTCCGCTATCAACCGTGATACATTTCTTGCGCGACGGGTGCACGGTTCCCCGACAATTGACGGGGCATTCAACATCTGACTACCACCTCGTTCCGAACTGTTTTCGACACGCTCCATGACAGGATCAATTTGCTGGGCGAGTTGTTTTTGCGGTTCCTTGACGCTTCGTTTTTCGTCAGTCCTGTCGTCGCTAACTTTAGCCTCCCACTTGTTATTCTCCGCTGTGCTCGTATCAAGCCTGCTGCATTGCGTGGAGTGAGGGGGGAGCGGTCTGGTGTCAGCCGCCGCTTTAGCTGAAACCAAACTCATCACGTTACCGTCAGGAGCATCCCCCTCGAGTTCACCCGCTTCAGACCCACAATAACCTGCGTCGAGCTCCAGCAAAGCCGTACGTACTTCTTCCCGGCTGGAGAGCGGCAGACTGGTATCAGATTGGCGGAAGGCTATCCTGGCACGATGAGAGCCTCCCTCAGCATCAAGCTCTTCCTGCGTCTTCTTGGTAACGTTCTCATTGGCAGGCAGTTCGCCAAGTTGCAAGCGAGGCATTTCTCTCCTGGCGCTCCGTCCGTCCCCTGAAGGTAACAACACCGGGTCGGCGGTGGTGGCATCACTGGGAATGCCGCCTCCACCACCGCCAACATCAACCACGACACCCGCGCCCCCCCCGCTTTCAACCTCGTGGGATACCGGACTACCCCCGTGCACGCTGGGAGGCGACCGCGGCACATCACCCGTATTTTCGCCCTCGCTGTCACCGTCACCGTCACAGCAAGCAGAGGTCCTAGCGTCATCGAGCGACACCGGCGATGTCGGCAAGGATAGGCGTGCCACCGCTGCCACCGCGGTCGCGTCTTGGTCGTCCGGCTTGCAAGCCGATACGCTTCGACTAGTCGGACATCCGGCCGAGCCAGAGTCCCGCTGAGTGTACCGTCCGCTGCCGTGGCGGGCGGAGCGCCGCGGCTTGTCACACCTCGCGCGCTTCTGAATGTCTGGTGTCAGCAGGTCGAGGACGGAAAAGGAAGGGTTGGTGTTCACGCGTGATTACGACCATAGCATCTGAACATTGTGTGAGCCATATTATCTGGTGTTGTTGCCGAGCTTGCAACGCATGCGGTGGTGCGGCTGAGCTCGTAGCACCATTGAACTAGTTGTAGCGTGTACCGCGGCGCTCACTAATGTTCGAAACACGTTTCTGCAGATTGGTTGGCATTCGCCTACGTTCGCTTACGTATGATAGAGCAGTATTAATACTCTTAATTTACATACTCGACTGGTGCACGGGCTATTCAAATCTCAGGCGAATTACGAGTGCTCTTACGTCCATTCTGCTTACTTTTCATGTTGTATGTTTTTTAATGGATAAGGCGCATCAAACATGCATGCAATTTAATACCATGTTTTCCCCCAATCGTTTTGCCTATTACAGGAAAACACCCCCAAAATCACCCAACTTTTTTTTTTTTTTTTTTGATCCTCCTTGGAGATCTAGGTAAAAAAAGCTTACGCCCAATACACTTTCTTATTTGTGTACCGGTTATTCAAGTTTTACGCTGTAAAAAACGCCCAAATTTTGCCGAACGAATTGCGAGCATGATGAATACCAGGCACGTATTAAAGGCCCAATTTGCTACTAATCTTCCACGTCAAAAGTATCAACTTAGGCGTTGACGACTGGCCATTCTCGTTCTTCCTGTCTGAGACAACGCGGCACAGGTGGCCGGGACCCCTCCTTTGCATATTTTTGGCGTAAAGCAATCCTCGTGGAGACGTTGAACAGTGCAGCATAGCACTGGGCGCAGTGCGGGCGTAATAAAATATTCTCTTGGAGAACATCGAACAATGTACCACGCCATCAGGCGTACCGAATTGAAAGGCTGTCGACACCTTGTGGGGTTTGCAACGCCCACAAATTTTGCGGAGGGGGGGGGGGGGGGGGTACTCGGTAGGAGGGATGTGCTCGACATCATGCATGGCCGTAGTGGTGTGACCACAGACTCTCGCATCCCTACAATGCCGGGACGGAGCACGTCGGGTTTTCACCGACCAGGCAGACTTTGCTTGCACCAAGCGCGAAGCGCCGAGACGTGTCCGGCGAGTCGCATGAAGGGTGAGCTGCATCCTACTAAGAAACGCTTGTGAGGCGGACTTGCATAATAAAATAGCCTGTTGAGAACACAAGGCTAACTTGTTCTTTGGGGGGGAGGGGGGAGGGGGGAGGGGAGGGGCGTTAAGAAAATTGGATTATGAAATCGCGCTCAGCGGCGAGTGCTGCACTAGAAACCCACGGTGTATAGTAGCCTACCCTTAAGGTTGTTCAAGGATCCTAAGGCTTGCTCGTATTTGGTGTTTCGCATGGGCGGTAATACAAGGAATGTTTCGACATCAACATGAACACCAAGCGGTCCTTATATTGACAGACACCTAGAGTGGTACGTCGTCCTACAACCCACTATGAAAAACACTGTAAGCTATAACCCCCGATATATACCCAATCGGCTCATCTGGGCTAAATACTACCTGGTGGGTATTTAACAAAAGTTAGCCCATCTGGGCTATGTGCTGGGTTTGTAACAAATTGGTGCACAGAAAACTAAAACGTATCGGTAGATATGTTGCGTAGCTCATCTGGGCTATGTACTAGGTAGGTATGCAACAAAAAATTGGCACGAAAAAAACTAATAGGAAACGGTAAACATGTTTCGTATAAATTAGTCCAAATTTCAGGAGCCCCGTCAGCGAGAAATTCTCGTTCAAAAATGGAATCCCTACTTGCAAAATCCTTAATTGCAACCCCCTGCTCACAACCCCTATTTGTAACCCCTATTGCAACCCCTCCTTGCAATCCCTACTTATTTGCAACCTCTGCTTGCGACCCCTACTTGCATCCCCCTACTTGAAACCCCTAATTGCAACCCCTAATTTCAACCCTTAGTTGCAACGCCTAATTGAAACCCCTACTTGCAACTCCTGGTTGTAACCCCTAATCGTAACCCCTACCGTAGCCCGGCCCGGATACGCTAGCCACTACGACACCGTCGCGTGGTTTGCCACACCAAAACGGGGCCGGGGATAGCCAGCAAACCTCACGTGTTTCAACATTAGAGAAAATTTCCAAATTCCAGCAACAACAGCGAGCATGCAGAAAAAAAAAAACACACGACCCAGCCCACTCCATGCCTACTCCTCTAAAAACTCACCAAATGTGCCGACGCTCGGGTAGATGCAGCTGACAAGGTGACCGCGGCATGAGGAGAACATGAGCGGGGCGACGCCCACTCCTTGCTGCTCAAGATGGAATCGAGGGCGTCAAGCCGGAGCCTCGGTGGTGCTATCCTCTCTCTCGAGGAACCACCTCCCGCGCCCTCCCCACCCTCCGCCCCCCCCCCCCCTCCCCGTCCCCGTCCCCTGTCTGGGCCGCGCCCTCCGGTCGGAGAAGGGGGTGCGGACGCGCGTGAAAGCCAGGCTGTTGTCGCCGTTACCTCGTCCGTCCTCGGTGGGATCATAGTTTTGGGTCTTCAGCGAAATATTTTCGTCTTCTCGTTCTTCTCCAGAGGTAAACCCCTTTTCAGAGGATGTTTTGGAGCTTTTGTCGAGCTCTGCGCTCATACGCGTGCCTCCTGCACTAGCACTGCGGCTGGCTTCGCCACCCTGGGGATCACCGCCTGGGATATCTCGAAACCCCGCTCTCGGCGAAACTGTTCGGTCGGAGTGTTGTATTATCGCGCGTAGGTCATTCGCTTCCGCTTTGCACTGACCCGCGTCGTTTCGTGGGCCGTCGTCCTCGTTCAAGCAGTCTTTAACGTCGGCGCGTTGAGACGGCTTGGCCGAACAACAAAAATCGCCTTCGGGAGGGCTCAAGCTCAGACATCCGCGATGCCTTCCCCAGCTCAACCGCAAGCCTTCTGCGAGACGCGACACCAAGCCTCGCCGCACGAAGCCCGTTTTCACGACGGGAACGCTCAGCATGCCTTCCAGGAGCAACCTTGGAATCTCCTCCAAACAGGAGCTCCGGCCTCCCCCTAAGCATGCCGCGGCACCGAAAAAGTCTTCATACCAGCGGTCAAGCAAGAGCGACGTCTCCCCCTTGTCAAGAATTCCACTTCCCTGACCAATGTCATCGTCCTCGTCTGACCCGGCAAACACCCTGGAGAGGAGAGCGCACGCCACAAGCCTGGCTTCTGTGCAGCCCGCCCACACGCCTCCCCCCTTTGCGGCTCGAGGGGGTCTCACCTCCGTCCTCTGGCATGCCGCGACTAAGAGCGCCTGGACAAGGAACTTTGTCGTTGCCCAAGCGGCAACTTGACTCGCCGATGCCGACTGGACGCCGACGGCGGTTAGAAGCTGCGCGGGCACCGCAAGAAACGCGACGTTCGATCGATCAAGATCGTCACGGCTTCCGCGAGTCGTCGCAGTTGCCTTGGGAAGAACGTCCGACCGGTGCATCTTCCCACTGCCTCCGCAAGCCGTCGCAGTTTTCGTCGTCTCGTTTTGCACCGCATTAGCGACCGCGCCTTCCTCCGCCCTGGCCGTTAGCGGGGTGCCTGGCGGCTGACCCCCCCCCAGTCCCAGTCCGGGGTGCTCTCCGGCCCCAGGCACGACTTGGCTTGGGCCTGCGCTGTATTGGCGCTCTCGCCGCCAGTTCCAACGTGACCATGCTGTGCTGTTGCGAGCTGGCGACGTGCGTTTTACGCCGGTTCAATTCAGAGAGAGATGGAGAGGGCTGTTGTTGTTGTTGTTGCTGTCGTCGTTGTTGTTGTTGTTATCGTTTTCGACGTTCTTACATCAGCTCAATGCCTCTGGAAGTGGAAGAAAATCCTCTGGAGCATCAGGCGAGAAAACAACGATATCACTACGCGCCTAAATACGCAGACCGTTTTGGATTCAATATCAATACACTGACGGCGATTGTATTAAGAGGTAGAGCAGTATACATATGACTGCATGCATGTCGTACAGTCCCAGAAAAGAAGACATTGAGAGTGGCGATGCCCTGAGGATCGTTGGACCGTGTCGCCATACTGGTGCTTTCTTTAGTTTGCTCTACAATACCACCACGAGGTACTTCCGTCGCGTGAGCAGGAAATCACTTTCTCCGGGGGGGGAGTGGATCAACGTCTCGATCTATGCGTACGTACTACTTTAGTTTTGTATTTCCACGAGGCATTTTCTTTCACGCCGTAGGTATTTAGAGCCTGTCCTGTGACCACGGCTTTGGTTCTGGCGACGAAGCAACAGAACACGAAGAAGAAGAAGAAGAAAAGCAGCAACAGCAACAAGGCGCCCTACACACCCTACCCCCATGCCATTGAGAGGGCGGGCTCACCTGGTCTTGGTTTCGCCTCCTCCAGCAGCGCAGCGTATGTCACCGGAAACGAGACGTGGCGCCCCCTCCTCCTTCTCCCCCCCCTCCTCCTCCCGCTCGAGCTACCGCCACCGCTCGACGGACACAAAACGTCACCGCCCTCGGTACATCTCACGTCGTGCACCCGCAGCGCGAATCCCTGACAGCAGGAGGCGTCTCCTTCTTTCTCCAACGTCGCTACAACCGCCGTGGCCCGACTCGTCGTCTTTCCGTGCCCAGAGCGAACGGAGGACCCAATCTGGACAATAAAGATGCCGGCCATGCGGGGTACAACGACGTACTGCCTGTCTTCGCTGCTGCAGAGTCGGAGCGAGAGCGACTCGGCGGACAAGCAGCCCTCTTTCAAGCAGCTGCCGTCGTTCGCAATGTCCCGAGCCAGCACTGACAGTCCTGGGACTATGGAGACTCCTACGTCGCGCAGCGCATTGAAACCTCTCTCTGGGAGTGACCAGCACATCTGCCGGCAACGCAAAGGAGAGGGAGGGAGGGGGAGGGAGGGAGGGACGGACGGACGGACGGACGGAGGGAATGATCTGTGTTACGACCTCTTTCAGGATTTCAGAGAGGGGGGGTGTACTCGATAGGAGAGATGTACTCGATCTCATGCATGGCCGTAGTCATATGACCATAGACCCTCGCATCCCTACAATGCCGGGGGGGGAATGTTACTAAGATAATGGGAGAATGCAATGAAGGAGGGGGGGGTAACGAGCCCAAAGCTACTTCTTTTGATCGATATATAAAAGATAGACCATTTAACTGCTCGTACAGTACTTAGTCAGCGCTGACTGAGTAGCTCAGTGGTTTGGCCTTTGAAAACGAACAACACAGGTGGCCCGGACCCCCCTCCAGCCAGCCTTGCACAATGTGGGCGTAAAACAAACCCTTATGAAGACATTGGACGGTGTAGCACGCCATTCGGCGTATCGAATCGACCCCTTGTGGTTCTCCCATTATTACGGAGGACCATAACAGTAAACAGGACCAAATATTGTTAGCAAAAATAGGTAAATATGAAGGTTATTGTGTGTACCGTAGGTCCTATTTGCTATGGTCCCCCCCGTAATACCTTGTTCAATGTCTCCACGAGGACTTTCGTTCTCTCACATTATGCAAGGCGAGGATCCCGGCCCCACATTACAGTAGTGGCCGCACCAAGATACACTATAAAAGTCTAGTCCGTGATCATATATATATATATATACATATCAGTTTATTCTGCAAAAGACAACATAGCGCTGCTATAACAGCAGCCTACTCGCAGTTTAGAGCTCGATTGGAATGAATGCCTGGTACGTTACACGAGCAAGGCCAATCAAGACCAGCTTTTATATTCGTCCTGCTCTTTTGCAGTCATTTTGGAACTCTTTTGTCCCCAGATATGGCACCAAGTGTTACTGGGCCGAAAGCGCATTTGCCGCTGTTAAAAAAAATGGAATCCGATTTGATTTCGTGGAGAACTTTGAGAAAAGCCAGTTTCCCCCCTAATGTCCGTCAAATGTCAACACTAAAGTCTGTACGAAAGTCCGATAACCGATGCTGCTGGTACTCGGTGTGAACATTTCTTGAGGCATGCCCCAACGATCGATACCCTTACTATCGCCGAATTCGATCTCCATTAAGATATGGCGTGGATATGACATCCCATACGATATTACTATGAGATCCACAAAATCTGCGATTATCACACCGGTTTTTCTTGTTTAGACCCTGAAATTTTACACGCCTTTCTTACGGGTAAGACAAAGGGATTCATTACTGCACCACCTTTGTTTTTTTTTTACGTCAGTTTTGGTCAAAAACATTTTCCGTTTATTTTTTAAATGTGCCTTTTTATTAGCTCCCGGAAAAAAAACAAGCGGTGCAACAATCAATCCCTCGGGAAGACTAAAATGAAGCACTTGACATTTTTTCAGATCAAAGTTCGAAAAACGGACCGAGAATGTGCGTGACCTACTAAAAAGCTGGTCTTGGCTGGCCCAGCGATGTCGTGACGGCAGTACTGCATGTACAGCAGTAGTGCTATATAAGAGTGACCGACATCGAGGTTGATTTCCCCCAATACACTAGGCAGCGTATTCACACTGCTTCAATTCCAAATGCTCGGGCTGTGAGTTGGATAGACTTCACGGCCATAATAATAGTTATAGTACGTGTTTTAGCAGCAGTACTACTGGTATTTGTTCGTACGAGTAGAGTGGTTCGGTGGCGAAGTAGGCCCTCTACCTGGCTTTTGTTTTTTGCTGAACAATAGAGCGTACTGATCGATGTACCGGTGCAAAAAACACACGTTGAGCCACGCAACCGCGACACACGCACACACATGCGTACAAAACAGATGCAGCACCGCAAACTACCGCGCGCAACCAATCGCAATACAGCCAGTACTTGAACTTCGTACCTATATTCGTAGTCAACTATTATTAGGTAATGACTACGAGCATATTCGGTGAATTATCCAAGTCACGGCCTTACACCAACTGCACCTTGTCGGTCGTCGTTCGTTTGGACGCCTCCTCATTTCCGACTTCCCGTCGCAGACGAAAAGCAGGCCCGTCAAGGGGGGAAGCCATAATAGCGCCGGGGAATTTGCAGTACAGCACCAAACATGCCGCATTTTGTGCCTCTCCTCGAAACCCCCAGATACGACCCAAAAGTACTCGGAGCAAGCCGGCGCCCTCGGACGATGTTCGCCTCCCCCCGCGTTGGTCGTGGCCACCTCCTCCTTCCCCTCCCGTAGGTTTTAGGCTTCCGGCACCCCATATTGCACGCGATGCTTGTTTTGAGGTCTGGCACGCTACGGCCACGCAGATCGCCCCCACCTCCGCGCTTTGCAGTTGATCGATATTGTGCCCGTCGCACGCTGATTGAAGCACCGCCACAGCGAGTCCACGCGGCTTTTGAGGAGGGGCGTGATCATCTGCGATGCCCTCGTCCGCTCCTGCTTAGGGTCGGAACGGGAGACAAAATATCGCGGGGTGTACAGTAGCTATGTTGGTGTTTTATAACTTCGGGATCTGAGTGTTGTTGTCGACCAAACGTAGCCCACGCCGACGATGACCGTGATCGACTCTTCATATTAACGCTTCCGGGTCCGCGACCCACGGCACTCTGTAATGTACTACTGTACCAGGCCATCACCCGTATATATAAACCGACATGTCGCATGGAAAACGACGGTTGGACGCGAGTTTTCATTTCCGAACGGTAAGAAGCATGTACAGAAACACCAGCCGCCGACGTACAGTTCAGCTCAACTGAAGGCTTTCTTTCCATTGTCATTCGCTAAGGGAGTGCGAAGATCGTGCAAGATTTCATGTGGTTTCGAAGATCCACCAATGAATGTACTTGAAGCAGTTGTACCTGTAGTACGTACATACATACTCGTACTGTTGTGCGGTTGATCGCGATCTTTGTTACACCCAACCTGGCAGGCAACCTGCGGACAACGCCAGCTTTGCACTCACCGCCTAGAAGCGTTGGCGACGGCACAGAGGACCCATCGCGCTGTAGGCCTCCCGAGAGGCTTGAATGCCGAGCGCCTAATCCGTCATCGTGTTCAGCGAGATATCTGCGGCTGGCGTTGTCAAGGCCCTTGTCGAGTGCGCCGCGAGCTAGCCAAAAGCGTTCGTTGTTTTTGCTCGGAGGTGACTGCGGACGAAGAATACCGATCATGCAAGGGAGCGGTTCGCTCGTTCGGTAGGTCAGTCGGCTGGGCCTATCATGCCGCGTCGTATCGCAGGCTTTGTCGTGCTCGAATCTAGCGAAGCGTAGTCGAGAGATTCGCTCGTGTTCTCGTGTGCTCGTGAACTCGTGAAGCCTGAATGCGTACATAAAAAAGAGTCAAAAGCCGTTTCGCCAGAAAAACGCCTTCGGATTGTTTAGCACTCCCGGATTTGTTGGCCCGCTATGCGCAGGAGCGGTCTGCACAAAACTGTGTGCAAGGCGTGTGTCGTCAACTTCAACCTTGCACGACGGCCCAGGCCAACCCGATCCCAGGTATCACCCTACCCCAAACCCGAACCTCAACCCTTTGGGGGGCTCGAGGTCGGCAGAGGCAGTCACGCGGCTCCGCCGCGTGTTTCGGTGGCGTTTTCCCAAAAAAACACCGACCCTCCTTGACCAATGCGACCCGCATCCTGCACATAGGGCGGGTCGGATTTCATATTCAAGTAGTTCGCCGTTCGCCGTTCGCCGTTGGGCGTTCGCAGGACATGGGCAGAGTTTAATTTGGTTTCTCACGAATAAATGACGCTTTAACTTGTTCCCTGGCATTGGTGTCGACATGCAGGACGGGGAGAGAAGATCGTCTGTTGCCACTATTAACACTACTCTGTATCTGTATCGTACTGATGAATAAAGTGGCAGCAGTGTGCTGCCAGCCATCCTGCCTGCCTCTGTGGTGTATGTTCGAGAGTGTGCCGACAAATTATGGTGTGTGTCCCCGCGCCACGGATCACCAAGCCACAGCACCCCGAGCCGACCGAATGAACCTAGAGTCTTCCCAAGCACAGCACCCAAGCCGGCCCAATCAACCTCCTAGCTAGTAGAGTATTTCACCAAGCACAGCATCCAAAAGCACTGATGATGATATCACTGAGATATACAGCGTTCGGGTCGGACGGTCGGGTTCAGGCGCCACGCACTAAACCCCAGTGAAGATTCACTAGATTTATTGACATGTAGGTGTGGCCACGCCTCATGAGATACGTAACATGTCCCTCTCGGCCGGGAGATCTTGGAGAAAAACGTCTCGAGCCCCGGGATGGTCAGCGCATCTCAGCTTCTCAACCTCGTGCACTTTATGCCCCACCGGCCACGCCCTCACGTTGCCTGCACCCACAGCAGTTCTAGACCTTTGAGATCATCAAGCGGGACGGGGAGCATGGATATCTGCAGAAGAATCCGGTGACTTTGCCCTTTTCTTCCTTACTTCCTTACTTCTTACTTACTAACTACTGCGTTTCGCTGACGACGGGGAGAGAGGGCCGGCATTGGCTACAGTACGAGGCCCGCCGACCCACATCGCTGCAAAACGAAAGCAGGCACTTTGACTTTTATTTGTTCTTACCATTGATACTATACCCATTCATTGGCACTACTACTACCGCTGTATGTATATACGACATGAACGAGCGCAGCGTGACGGTTGCTGCAGCTGCTATTTTACCAGGTGGGTGTGCAGTCTGAAGTAAGTATTAATAGTCGTACACAGAAAAAAGGTTGACACCCTATTCCGGGGGGAACATAGTAAATAGGACCAAATATTGTCAGCAAAAATATATAAATGTACAGCTGACGCATTTCTAAATTTATAAAATGTACCAGGTTTTTGTGCGTACCGTAGGTCCTATTTACTATTGTCCCCCGTAATAGTAAGTCAGCACTGACTTGTCATAAGCAGTATCATAACATGACATTTATTTGTCCGCTGCAATAACAGGGCCGCAATAATACCACCTGTTTGCCCAAAACACCTTTTTCTTCGCGGGGCCAAGAAATACTACATTATTACTAGCAATTATTAACCAAAATGGAAATTATGGGGGGGGGAAAGCTCTCCGGTAAGAATGACCCTGGCTCACACTGCGCGACTTGGGGATGATGGACATCATTGATTGGTGCTGTCTGTGGAAGTGTCACCTTCTGAGCTATTATAGGGGTAAAAGATCGATCGGTGACAACGCGAGGAGTCGCACGGTACGGGTGTGCTGCACTACTGCATGTATGTACGAATATATATTATTATGTACAAGGATCCTATGCCCGCCCTGCTACTATTTATTAATAATACTACAATAATAACAGATTAACCTTTTTTGTACTGCAGTCCCGTTTTGGGGACAGACCACTCAAATTATAAGTAGTTCGTCCCCAAGACAGGACTGCAAAAAAAAAAAAAAAGAAAAAAAAAAAGAGTACTACTAAAGGGGTTAATAGGCGCTCGCGCCGCTCTCGTACACGGTTGAAAACACACCCACACGAAGAAAAAAAATACTTTTTTTGGTATTTTTTTTCACATCTTCCAGATTTTCGCAAGTTTTTTTTTGTTTTCCCGAATATGTGAAATCTATTAACTTTCTTCCTGTTTTTTTTGGTTGTGAACAATTTCACAAGTTGTGGCAGAACGCCTCCGTATCCTGATACTACATATTTCCAATTATTTCCAAAACTTGGGAAATTCTGGGGGGGAAAAAAACTCTCCGACAAGTAGTGGCCGTCATTATTGTTGTAATCGTCATTTTTTTATCGTCAACTTTCCAAGACTGTAGGCTGGCATGGAAGACCGCCCTCTTGTTGGCTGCCAGCTCCATCGACCCCCCCTATTACGGGGGAGGGCATAGTAAATAGGACCTACGGTACCCACAAAAACCTGCATGTTTCCCTATATTTTTACACGCAGCATTTGGTCCTATTTACTATGGTCCCCCGTAATAGCTCTGCCGGCTACTACGCCCACAAGGCCACCACTTCCGAGTAATACGATAGGAGTACTCGTTTGACTTACAGTACATATATCGATGTAGTTTTCTTTTCTCCTAGGTTTTCCGTCTGCACTGAATGAAGCTCAAACCAGCAATAAAATGGCTTTGATCCCTTTCCTTGAAGAAAATTCTTGACACACGACGCCGACCAACCATGACTCACGAAACATCAACATTTGCAAGAATCAGCGAGACTTTATTTTTCACGGTGCGGCCACGAGCAGGGATAGCTAAGACATAGACAAGTCGTTTGCGCCAAGCCCCCCCTTCCCCCCCCCCTATATTATATACCTGGTATATAAATAGATTGGGTTGGGCGTCGGTTGGTTGGCGATGACCACGAGGCAGTTACATACGTAGTAACCCCATTGCTGCCTCTGGAAGTGGCCACGCCAGAAATTAAATCAATTCATTGATGCTGTCATCCACATGCAAGAAAACCCGCCTCTAAAGCGGTTCTTAGTAGGATGCAGCTCACCCTTCATGCGACTCGCCCACTCGGCGCTTCGCGCTTGGTGGAAGCAATGTCTGCCTGGTCGGTGAAAACCCGAGGTGCTCCGTCCCGGCATTGTAGGGATGCGAGGGTCTATGGTCATATGACTACGGCCATGCACGATAATGAGTACCCCTACCCCTCCCCCCCCCCCCCCGTGCCTGGTCTCGTAAGGTGTATGCGTGGTGAATGACCAAATTACTAAGAAGGAAAGCAACAAATGTGTGCGCCCCCCCCCCCCCCCCCGCGTGTCGTGAGTGCCGAACGCTACGATTTCGCTGATGTAATGGTGTTTTGATCAAAAATATGCCCCGCACAATATATAATACATACTCTACCAGTATCTGGTGTCGACTACTTAATATCACGTGGTGCGCCCGGGGCTTCCAGCTGCAGGTTTTAATGCTTCTCACTGCTGTCTATAGACAACGGATCAAAACAAAACGTTCGGGGCTGTGTTAGCTCCCTCCGTTCACTGGGCTGGCCCGACTCAAAGCGGGTTTCCTGCCGGAAATATCTATCCCATCATACAGTGACTTGCGCCACGGCCCGTCAGCATCACAGCGGCATCCTCCCTCGGTGGACAAAACAAACTATTACGGGGGACCACAGTAAATAGGACCCGACATTGTTAGTAAAAATACGTAAATATATAGGTTTTTATGTATACCATAGGTCCTATCAACTGTGGACCCTCGTAATATCGAGTCTGTTTCGGTGCAGTATGATGACAGGTACCTGGTCCCGCTCTGTTCGAGAAGATAATTCGCGTTTGTTGTTCGCAGCAAGCAAGCAGTCGTGTTAGCTTACGCACTATCAGCCGCAGCAACAACACGTCAGCAGATTTAGAGTCCGGGCGGTGATCATCTATTCCGTCGACGCTGCCCGAACCTAACAGGTGCGTTTGAACGTCCGTTCGTAGTAGTACGTACCAAGTAGGTATAGTACCTGGCACATGCTTTGATATTGTTGGGGGTGACGATACCAAGCGGCGAACCACAATGATGATACTGTACAGGTACTCCTGGTTGCTGCTGGCTTGCTGTCCGAGAGCACGAGGGCACGGCCCATGTGGCGAGGCCGTGTCAACGCGAGGCCGGCGCGAAGGCCTATAAAATCTTACCTGCTGTAAAGGAATGGCAAGCGAAAAATCACCAACAATTTCCATCTTACAGGGCAGCAACTAATGCCGCAACCATATTCCCAGCGCATGCAGAAAAGGGTGGGGGAGCGGGGGGGGGGAAGCAGAGCCCCGAACGGGCTCGTTCTATCAACCCAACGGATTATATTCAATCCAACCAATCACTTCTTCTAACGCTACATCACCGCCAAAAACAAATCATAAAAAAAAAAACGGTGCTACAGGCTCGCATTTCGAACCTTATGACGTCATCCAACGAACGGCAGTACTACTACAGGAGTCTGGGCTATAGTGCCGGTGTGATAGGTGCCAGCCAACAATACAGGCACTACAGTGGCAACCGGCACTACTCCCTCCGCAAACTACCACACAGGTAACTCCCACCTGTGCATAGTGATCTCCACACACAGGCAGTAGAGCGGGCAAAACCGGCACTAAAGAGGGACCCCTACTACTCTACCTACCCGGGGGGGGGGGGGGGGGGGGGGGGGGGCTAAAAAAAAGACGCATGCATGTTCCACAGGCATTAAAGCGGGCAACCGGCACTCCAGAGGGACCACTACTCTACCCCCGAAAAAACAAGTGTGGCGTCAGCCCCTTGGGTGACATCATACGTACGAGCACGCCCAGGCTGCCTCGCCTCGCCCAAATCAAACACTCTCGGAAACAAACTGACCAACTGCGAGAACCAGGGGGGCCTCCCCCCCCCCCCCCCCCCGGCATTGTAGGGATGCGAGGGTCTATGGTCATACGACTACGGCCATGCATGAGATCGAGTACATCTCTCCTATCGAGTACCCCCCCCCCCCCCCCCCCCCCCCCCCCCCCCCCCCCCCCCCCCCCCCCCCCTGTGAACGTTTTTTGTTAATACTAGTATACATAAATACCCTGCCCACCGCCATCCCACGAAGGAGCCCTGGTTGCGACGTGCGGACCATGAACAAACCACACCCTACCAACGAACCGTATCTCATGGACGAACCATATCCCACGCACGAACCGCATCCCACAAACAGTCCCGTATTTTTTACACAGGGAGCGCCGGTCCCGGAAAAAAAACCCAGCGGGCGGCGCGCGGGGGGGGGGGTGTACTCATACGATGCATGGCCGTGGTCGTATGACCCTAGACCCTCGCGTTTCTTGCTGTGCCGGGACAGAGCACGTCGGGCTTGAACAGACCAGGCAGACATTGCTTGCTTGCGCCAAGCGCGAAGCGAAACGTGTGGTGTTGGGCGAGCGAGTCGCATGAACGGTGAGGGTGAGCTGCATCCTACGAAGAACGGCTTGAGACACGAACTTTCTTGCATATGGATGACAGCGTCGAACTAAGGGAGGGGGGGGGGGGGGGGGGGGGGGGGGGATAAATCTCTATTTTAGATAAGTACCAGTACCAGTTTCTTGTACACAAAACGGTCAAAAAATCCGAAAACCAAGGAGCAATCACGGTGTCCTCAACGTCCAGCAACGCCCGCTCTGGGCGTTTTCCAACACAATCAATTTATTGGACAAACACTACAGCAGCAGGCGTACACCACAGCAGTGCGTAGAGCCTGCTCTCAAGACACACACGCTGTCCCCTGAAAAGTTGTGCGAGCTGTAAAAACCGCGCACGATGATCCGGCGCGTGGTGCCGTGGACCTACACAAAGAACAGAAGAGGTCGTCTACAAGCAGCGCTGACTGAGTAGGCGAAGATTAGCTACTCAGTCAGCGTTGACTGGGTGGGCGAGAAGACGGCCGTAGGCCAGCAGCTGCCTGAGTAGGCTAGTAGCTGACTGAGTGGGCCAGTAGCTGCTTTGAGTAGGCTAGTAGCTGACTGAGTAGGCTAGTAGCTGACTGAGTAGGCTAGCAGCCGACTGATAGGCTAGGAGCTGACTGCGAAGGCTAGTAGCCGACTGAGTGGTCAAATTAGCTGACTGAGCAGGCTAATAACTGACCGAGGCGAGCTGCTACCCAACAAACCCGAAAAAGGTTTTTTTTTTTTTTTTTTTTTTTTTTTTCCACGAGAGGTGGACTTTTATCCATAATTCTAACCGTTTCCGGAGGCACCTTCTAGTCTGGGTCTGGGATCGAGTGCGATTTGTAGCGCCCTCGAGCCGAAACGTCGATTTGAGTGAGCTCCTTCCCCCTCTGGGCCTCGGCTTGGGTGGGCTCGCGCGCTCTAGCCAGGGCGTTCACGTCGATGGCGTCCCGCCGTCCCCATCCGATTTCTCATTCCGAGATCCAACATCTCGATCCACACAGCAAGATCCTACTATATTTGAGTCCCAACGGACGGGGGAAAATGTCGCGGCCCCCACCGACCGCAAACCACCGCCCATATGCGGACGGCATTTAAAAATACTTGAACTCCTTACGTACGTACACTTACGAAGGGTCTTCAAACACTGGCACCCGCATACTTCTCGGGGTCTTAAAAGCGCCACCTAGGGGTCTTAAAAGCGCCACCCATACTGCAACCCGAGAGACGAGCTAACCGGTACGTACTACCGTAATACTTGTGAGGCAGGGAAATACCTGACGAAAAAAATCGCAAAACACACACACACACACATATGCTACGCGTAGTCCCTACAGTGTCCCACGTAATACACAGGTACGTACGCACCGCGTACTTGAAAAAGAGGATCGCGCCGACCTCTGGATACACCTTGAAAAAGTAAAACCGGCGACCCTCGCTACTCGTAACCGTGCAAGGCATGCGAAAAAAAAAAAAACATCGAATCGGAATTTGGATCGGATCGGAGGCCCCAGGGACAAAAAAGAAAAGAAAAAGAAAACAAACCAAGACAAAAAGAGGCGGCGCGAAAAAGAAAGCAAAAAACAAAGACGCCTTCCTGGCCGGTAAAAAAAAAACAACAAGAAGCAACAGGGGGCGAAACAACTACTCGAATTTCAGGACCGAGTTTTTTTCCGGCGGAAAGCGCTATATCCCTCGCATCCTTAAACCGCAAGTGCTCGACGGGCTTCTCATCAACAAAGGTGAGCTTGGCACCGGCAGGGATGGTCAGTTTATCTCCCAACTTGGTGTCCACCAGTACGTAAGCGCCGGGGGCGACAGGCCCGCCTGCAATGTGGGCGGTGATAGCGGGAAGCGGTAATATGGGAAGGCGGAGGCGGGGGCGGGGGGGGGGGGGGCGAGGGGTGGAGGGATGGGGGGGGGGGGGCGAGAGGAGGGGGGGGGCGGTGGCGGATTAGAGCGGATAACCAAGCCGCGCGGCACCAGTCGGGAAAAAAAAACACATGACGCGCTGTCTTCCGGTATACCAGGTACGTTTTCTATCGAAACCTGCTTAACCAATAGTATGTACATGGATCGGTGGGACTTGGGGGAGCAAATGGCGCAAACACATGGGGAAGCGAAGCGCCGACAACCGTCTGCGCCGAGCATCCGTAGACGAGGAGCAGCAAGCAACGTCGGCGATGCCAGCACCAGGACAAACAAGCGAACAACAACAGCCAACAGCAACAGCAACAGCAACAGCAACAGCAAAAAGCAACAGCAGAAAGCAACACAGCCAGCGGCAACACCACCACCACAACAGTCAGCAGCAACACCAACAGCAACGCCAGTATTCCGGGGGGACCACAGTAAATAGGACCTACGGTACACACAAAAACCCTTATATATTTCCATATTTTTACCAACAATGTTTGGTCCTATTTACTATGGCCACCCGTAATAGTATGACCACCATACCAACATCACCATCACCATCACCAACAACAACACTACCACCGCTACCACCACCACCACCACCACCACCACCACCACCGCTCTCGCCTCTGACAGCCCCCGGAAGTGCGTCGGCCGGCCGAAAGGCTCAGCACCGTCCGGTGGGAACCTTTCACGTACGGCTCCCACCAGCCCGGCCGCTTTCTGGCGTCGAGCCGCTTCTGCTTATCGTCGCCGTCTCCCCGAGGCTTCGGGCCACGCTTGCGCCCCTTGCCCCCCGACGGTGCAGCCGTTGCGGGCTTCGACGCCGTCGCTACCCCCCTGCGCAGTTTGTTTAGACGGGGCGTCCACGAGGCGCAACGGACACAAAATGAGCGGTGTGTTCGATGGAATTTAACGGGGGGGGGGGGCGGGGGCTGATGCGGGGACCGGAAGGTGTTTGATGGGCCTCAGCGGTAAAAAACGAAGCGTGGGGTCGGCAGGGGTTTGCTGGTACAAACTCAACGGACAAACAAAATAATGCGGGGATCGGAAGGTGTTTGATGGACCTCAACTGAGGGGGGGGGGGGGGGGTGTACTCATTATCACGCATGGCCGTAGTCATATGACCATAGGGGGGGGGGGGGGGGGGGGAGATGCAGGAGTTTCGATGATGGACCTCAACGGATAGAAAAAACGCAGGGACGCAGGTGTTCGATGGTGGAATTCAACGGATAAAAAAGCGGGGATGAAGGTGTTTGGTGGACCTCAATGGAGAAGGGATTCAGGTGTTTGATTATCGACCCCCATGGACAAAAGAAAAGGCGATGCAGGTGTTTTTGTTTGAAGATGGACCTCAACGGATAGAAAAAAAAGCGGGGACGCAGGTGTTTGATGGTGGAACTAAACGGATACAAAAGCGGGGATGGACGTGTCTGATGGGGCTCAATGGAGAGCGGGGCGATTCAGGCGTTATGATGTTTGATGATGGACTTCAACGGAAAAGAAATGGGGATGAAGATTTTGATGATGGACCTGAGACCTCACGCGAAAAAAAAGTGGATATGCATGTGTTTTGAAGGACCCTCAACAGAAAAAAAAAACGGAGAAGCATGTGTTTGGTGTGCCTCAACCGTGAAAAAAACGAGGACGCAGGTGTTTTTGATAAACCTCGGAACAAAAAAGAAAAAGAGGACCCAGGCATTTGATGGACCTCAACGGACGACAGAGTGGGGGGATAGAAGGTGTTTTTTTAGGATCTTGCAGACAACAGGTGTGCACTATCACAGAGGCGTTGTTCGGCAGGGGGTATGGGTGCTGCTGCGAGGGCGGCGACGGCGGTCACGTGGTTCCTCTACCACCCCCGCGCGATTTCTACTGCCATCCGCCAGGCGCAACGGACAACAACAACCTGACGCTCGGGAACACGTGTTGGACGGATGATACAGACCTTGCAGACTTTTTCATAAGACCATTCACGTGGCGTCTATGAGGCGCAACCGAACCAAAAAAGGCGGAAATGGGAGGAGGGGAGTTCACCTGCTTTCGATGGGGGAACCTGATAGGGAGGACGAACATCTAGACACGCGAGACCTGCAACTCCAACGCGCGGGACAGAAAAACACCGATACGAAGACACGAGGCTTACCCGTACACCACTCTGCCCCTAGATATCGGGAACGTTTTGATTGAATATTAGTATGACGCATGCTACAACAGAGGTGGACCATTTGTTTTCTGAGGCTCCTCACTTGACCTTAAGGAGCTCCACACCTCACCCGAAAACTGACTTCACCAAAAAATCAAATTGCCCTTCGATGAATAATCCTATGGCCCAAGTATACAACAAAGTCATTTTTCGTACATTTTCATGTACAGAACTGGGGGGATATTGGTATGGTCGTGTATAATGAGTAGGGGGGATGTTGAATGTACTCAGAAACACGACATATTAGATCCATTGTAGATTGAGGAGTTCCATGCTGGAAAGGGATTCCGGCAGTAGGGTATTGGGATATCGGGGTAATGTGTGCCCACCAATGCCACTCGTCAGGTGTAACTCTATACTGCATGTGAGGCGAGTCAACTCGACAGCTCGGATATAACATAAGAGGAGTTCCGTGTTACTGTCTGCAGTCAACCACGCGTTCCCGTGCCAGGTGGCATTCGGACGATTTTGGGTTAAGAAGGACATCCGTCATTCAAAAAACGTTTTAGCGAAAACTGTGCTACCTCTTATGGTGGAACGTGTCGTACACAAAACGTTCCTTCTTTTTTCAGAGACTAGAGCGGTATCACATGTGTGGCAACACAACACCCCTCCCCCCTCCCCGTCTGACGAACGTCACCGAGACTACGGCTGATTATATCGACGACGGCGAGAGAGCGCAAAACCCGAGCGACTCGCTTACGGAAAGGGTCTCGATGAGACTTTTCCAAAGCCACCCCCCTTAAGACATGTTTTGGAGTAATTCGGCCATGAAAATCGTCCCAGGGGGGCGTGTCACCTCGAGTATAGCACAACGGTACCCACGAGACTTTCCTCTTGTAATACAACTCAAAGGTTGTTGCAGAGCAAGATTAAGCTTTTGGGGAATAAAAGCGTTTGCTCGCGCGGTTTCGAAACCCAGCATCGTATACACCGATCACGGGTTATGTACAGGTCGTGGCGATGAATTGAGTTCATGCGGACACAACAACAGCAACACCAACACAATCAACATCACCACCACCACCAACAACAACAACACCAACAACAGCACCATCAGCACCATCACCAACACCACCAACACAACAACACCAACATGAACAAAAACCATCTATCTCCCCACCTGTTCCCGTCGGCGCTGCTGCTGCTGCTGCTGCCGCTGCCGCTGCCGCCGTCATTGGCGGTTCTTGATATTTGCGCACCGTTCTCCCAGTCGATCTGGGGATGCGGAGGGCGGGGGGCGGAGCAAATAGTACAAACACTTTCTGTAATGAGCTTTCGCTATCTCTTGGCTCCGCTCCGCTCTGCTTGGCTTCGTCATGCTTTGCTTTGCTCTGAATAATAATCGTTTTTTTTTTTTTATTTCCCCCTCGACTCTTGTCTGCCCCGCCTGGCCTTGTTGTCTCGCTGTGATTATAGCTCCGCCTGCTTCCATTCGTTTCTTTCCTGTATAAAGTTCCTTCTCTTTGCTTCTCTTTGCTTCGATTTGCTTCGCCACCCTTCCCCCCACCCCAACCCTTCATGCGACTCGCCCAAACACCTCAAGATTCGTTTCACGCTTTTCATGCAAGCAATGTCTGCCTGGTAGCTGCAAACCCGGCGTGTGTCGTCCCGGCATCGTAGGGATGCGGGTGTCTACGGTCATGCATACGACTATGGCCATGCAATCCCCCCCCCCCCCCCCCCCCCCCCCCCCCACCCCCCCCCCCCCCCCCCCCCACCCCCACCCAGCCCCCCCCCACCCCCCCCCCCCACCTCAGGCGGACCCGGTGCGCGCGCTCGCACTGTTCTCCTCGCCATCTTATCCTCGGGAGTGGCAGGACCGTTGGAAAGAGCCGTTGGCGGCCTAACGGCGGGCGCGTTGCCCTTCCGAACGATCAAGAACCGCAACCATTCGTCTTCCCCCGTAATCGGTTGGAAGGCCAGCGGCAGAGTCCACCGCAGAGGCGGTAGCGGAGCAGCAGCCTTTCGTATCCTTGTGTTTTCGTGTGGAGTCGCACGCTCGGAGGGCCCTGCCCACTTCTAGCCAAAAACTGCCGCGTTTTTTTTTTTTTTTTTTTTTTGCAGCGACAGGGGAAAAGGGGACAAGAAACCAGAAAACAAAATGGGGTTGGTTGGGGGGGGGGGGGGGGGGGGGCAAGTCAATACTATCAAATGCCAGCAGCAGGAGCCGCTGCTGCAGCTGCCGAATACAAACGCGAAAAATACATCTGGTACCTGTTGGACGTTTTTTTTTTGTTTTTGTGTGTTTTTAGTGATTCCGTTAATTAAAAAGAAAAAACTACTCGTACGTACGTAGATCGTTTCTTCTTTGGTAAAAATAAAGTTTACCAGGTACCAGGCATATTTTTATTCTTTATTTTTTTGTCATTCCGTTTATTAAAAAGAAGAAAAAAAAAAAACTACTCGTACCTACTGTACGTACATAGATCGTTTTCTTTGGAAGAAATAAAGTTTTCTCTTTTTTTACTATTTCAAAGGTTAGGGTTTCGTTTTTTTTTTTTTTGTTTGGGCGTCCCATCGTAACCGTGTCTTCACCTTGACTCCGAGGTGGAAAGCAAATGCTTCCCGTCCACAGCGAGGATGAGGTCTTTCGTCTGCAGGCCGTGGGTAGCCGCCACACCCGTGGGCTCGACCGATAATACCTGGGTTGGTGGCGACGGTGGCGAGGCGGCGACGGCGTTGGGGGGGGAAAAAAAAAACGGCGATGAGTTAAATCGACCCACGGCGGCAGATCTTTCGTTTTGTTTTGTTTTCCGTTCTGTTGATTTATTTCGTTCTGTTAGCTCCGTTCTCTGTTTTTTCCGTTCTTTTGTTTCATTTCGTTCTGTTTTCCGTCCCTTTGTTTTATTTCCTTCTGTTTTTTTTTTTTTTTTTTTTTTTCCGTTCTTTTGTTTTATTTCCTTCTGTTTTTTTTTTTTTCCGTTCTTTCGTTTTTGTTTCGTTTTGTTTCCCGTTAGTCTGGCTTGTTTCGTTTTCAACACCGGTAATAGTTTGTAGCTTAGCTTGACTTTTTTTTTTTTTTGCGTCTCCTTTACCATCTTCGCCTCTTTCTTTTCTCTCTCTCCTCATAGCAGTCGTAACTCAGGCGCGGGTCATCACATAGCAGCCAGCCTCTTCTCCCCCCCCCCCCACACCACGGTTCGCGCCTTGCATTACTTATCATCGGGAGAGACTTGAGCCCCTTTCCTCTCTCGTCGACTCGCGTCGAACTGCCTGTAGCATTTTGGTGAGTTCAACAAACTGCACGCTTCGCACAAACAATAATATATCTAACTATCTAACTATCTATATATATATCTACAGCAGATCATCTAGCAGTTCCTCACCTGCCGTTTGTGAGAGAATCTGCAGGATCTGTACAGGTACAGATCCAACCCAGGAGACATGTGCTACCTTATATAGACCCTGAGGCTTATACACGGCTCCCACCCGGCAATACAAAGAGCTGCAAAATACCAGCACACATCAAGAACATACCTGCCCCAAAAGGTCTAGGGTAGGGTAGGCAATGAAGCGTTCGGGAGAGATAACACCAGACTAAGGTGCCTGCATCCTCCGAGTAAACCACCCTTTGATGACGGCCGGAGACAAAGGCCTGACTACGATTGAAGACCCGAACCGGGTTCGAACCGGTACACGAAAACTGGAGGGGTTTCCTTTCTGCTCTCCGGGGCACAACAACAACAACAAGAA
>JASSKH010000018.1:4723681-4830530 GCA_031763025.1 Macrocystis pyrifera | reverse complement strand
GGTGTGGCTTACTATTTCATAACAACGAAACACGCAGTCCGAGCCACAAAACGCGGCAAGCCAGATATGCAACAAGTTAAAAAAAAATAGGAGTTTCAACATTTTTTTTTTTGTCATTTTTGTTTCGATCTGACAGTTTTTTTTTTTTGCTCTTTCTTTCCAAAATAGGGACGGTTGGCTAGGTACCTCAAGTTGGGCCAAAGTGGGGCCACACCCGATAAGAGATAAGATACGTTGGTATACAAGGGGCCCCTCCGCCTCGACGCACGCGGTTCGGGTCTCTCTTACAAGGGGCCACAAACTCGAACCCCTCCGAGACATCCCGCTTTTCCACATCGAAACCCAGAAACTCGCTGTATACACTCTATATCCAGTTCCATTGCCTACAGTCGTTTTGCCCCACCTCGATGCACTCCAACCCCTCCGAGACATCCCGCTTTTCCACATCGAAACCCAGCCGCCTCATCACTTCCTCGTCCTGCTCCGCGGGTCTCTCACCCAGATCCATCGACTGCCCGCCTCCGTCAGAAGCCAGCGGCACTCCTCCCTCCGGGCACATCAGGATGGACCAACATATCTCTACGAACTCTCGGCCCCGGCATTGTTCCTGGAGCATATAAATGAGGTGTGGGGAGGGGCGGGTAGCGATGAAACTAGTACCCTCCGTCACAGGGGAATGCTAGGATTTAGATTATCTAAAGTGGAGTGGAGTGGAGTGGAGTGGGGGGTGGGGCGGGTGGGGGGGGTGACCGATATTAGGGCTGGTAGATATGGAGACGCATTACTTCGGTCTGGTCGTACTCATACTGCAAACATTTTTTCCGGTTCAGAGTTCAACCATTGTCCCGACATGTGCGTGACCGCTTTAACACCCCCCCCCTCTGCCCCTTGCATGGCCCAACGGACTTCGCGAAAACGCTGAAACTGCGATTTCGTGTAGGGGACCTGGACCTGCCAGAAAGAAGAAAGAGGTACAATACCAGCAGCCGGGAGGAGGAGGAAGTAGATGCACAGATGTGCCCGTGTGGCAAAGCAATAGAGAGCAGAACTCACACAGTAGGAAAATGTGAAACGTGCAAGGAGGAACGGGATGTGTTGGGAGAGAACAACGTAATGAGCGCCCAATCGTTGGAGGTGTCTCTATTAGGAGTAGGAACACGGTGCTCCGTCTCGAAAGGGATGCGTGGTCAATCGTCAAATGATCTAAGGCATGCAACACATGAGTACGACCCCCCCCCCCCCCCTTCCCCCCCCCGCCCCACCTACCAGAAGATAGACGGCGGACACAAGAGACAAAACAAGAAGGGGATAAGACAAGCAATCAATAAATACATACTTGTACCTGTATGATATACATAACGGCAGGTGTCTCTACTGGGGGGTAGGAAAGGTGTTCCGTCTCGGAAGGGATGCGTGCTCATTGGTCACATGACTAAAGCAAGCAATGAATGTGAGTACCCCCCCCCCTCCCTACATATAATATATAGGTTGGGTTGACGCCGGTAGGCAACGACTCTGTAAAACATGCCGCTCTCTACTTGAGCTAGACCACCAGGGTACCGTTTTTTGTTTTGCTTTTGTTTTTTTTTGCGGTCGGTCACAGCTGGGGATCGAGTTAAAAGACCATTTGTGCGGGATGGAGAAACTTTAGTCCGCGCAAGGGGAATTGATCGTATCGCGTAGTGTTTATGGTAAGGCACCCGCGTGGCGGTTAAATAGTAAACCCATTGTTGTCTCTGGAAGTGGCCACCCCGGAAAATAAACTAACTCATTGAAGCTGTCATCCATATGCAAGTCCGCCTCACAAGCTGTTCCTAGTAGGATGCAGCTCACCCTTCATGCGACTCGCCGGACACCTCACAGCGCTTCGCACTTGGTGCACGCAATGTTTGCCTGGTTGGTGAAAACCCGACGTGCTCCGTCCCGGCATTGTAGGGATGCGAGGGTCTATGGTCATACGACTACGGCCATGCATGATACCGAGTAACCCCCCCCCCCCCGTCCTCCGTCACGCCCCTATATTGTATGCCTGGTATGTATGGGTTGGGGTGGCGTCGGTGGGCGACGACGCTGGGAAACACGCCTCTCACAGCGTGAGCTCGACAACCAGGGTACCGTTTTTTGTTTTTTTTTGTTTGGCGGTCACCACGGCTGGCGGTCGAGTTGGATTATTCTTGTGAAGGAAAAACCCTTAGCTCCGCACAAGGGGGATGATCGTATCACGTAGTGTGTATATTGTAAGGCCCCCACGAGGCTGTTACATAGTACTCCCATTGCTGTCTCTGGAAGTGGCCACCCCGGAAATTAAATCAATTAATTGACGCTGTCATCCACAAGCAAAAAAATCGGCCCCAAAAGCGGTTCTCAGTATTAATTGGATGCAGCTCACCCTTCATGCGACTCGCCAGACACCTCACGTTTCGCTTCGCGCATGGTGCAAACAATGTCTGCCTGGTCAGTGAAACCCCGACGTGCTCCGTCCCGGCATTGTAGGCATGCGAGGGTCTACGGTCAAACGACTACGGCCATGCACAAACTGAGTACCCCCCCCCCCCCCCCCCCCCCCCCCCCCCCCCCCCCCTCCCCTCCCTCCCTCCCGCCCCCAACACGCCATCCCGCCCACAAAATGCCTCTCCCAGCAACCTGCACCGTTGACAGCTCCCCCAGCTCCCCCAGCCCCCCCCGGCGGCGGCGGAGGTGCAGGCCAAGGCGAAGCAATGGTGACTACCCGCACGGCTGACTCCAACCCCTTCTTCTCCCCCTTGAGGGAGTTGTACATGGCTTTGGATACCTCGGCCGGGGCTTCTGGTGCATCGATAACTCCTCTACCTGGAGAGGGGTGTTGGAAAAGGGGAGGTGGGGGTGGCAGGGCAGGGTGAGAGGGGGGTTCAGTTTGGTTCGATAACTTGACACACGACACGAAATTTGAACGAGGAAGTGTGGTGAGCTTCTTAAGTTTTATTTTTACCAATCCGCCTGAGGATTTAAAAAAAAAAAAAAAAAGGTTCGAACGCGTGGTATCGTAGAGGTAGTCCTTTCCGGCCGAAACGTTTCTGAGACAAGACCCGGGCTCCATCACCCGTTCAGCACTGCACCCCGGACTTGAGGGACAAATTTACATGGAATTGGAGAAAGACATACGTTTCTGAACAGTACAGGAAGGGTTAGCGGCGAAACCGCAACACCCACACCACCGAACATCAGACGCATGCTATACATACAGTAGAGATGTGCACACCATTGTTGAGGCTTGCTCGCTTTTGATCTCAAGGAGCTCCACACCTCACCCGAAAACTGACGTCAGCAAATCACCAGAGCGCAATGGTTGATGAACAATCCCATTGGCCCCAAGCATGCAAAAAAATACGTATGTTTTTTTTTCGAAACAAGATTTTGGCATTTCCGACGATTTTGAGTTAACAAAGAGCCCCCCCCCCCCCGTCATCGTCAAAAAAACAAATTAGCGGAAATGTGTTTACTCTTATCGTAGCGCGCGTCAACACCGACACCAACAACGACACAAACACCAACACCCCCACCACCCCCAACTAACACCAACACCAACACCAACACCAACGCTAACACCAGCACCAATACCAACACCAACACCTCAACACCAACACCAACACCAACACCTCAACACCAATACCAACACCTCAACACCAACACCAACACCTCAACACCAACACCAACAACAACAACACAACATCACCAACACCAACCAACCAACCAACCCGTCTCTCCCCTCTCCCCGCCACCTACAGCCCACCTTCACGATCGCCGCGCCTTCGACCACCCCCGCTGATTCCGCCGCACCCCCGGCCGCCACCGACGCCACAACTGGAAACCCCTCGGGAGCGTTCCCGGTCCGGGGAGGAGTGTCCGTCACCACCAACCCCAAAGCAAGAACTGTCGCCGAGTTTCCAGAGCCACCACTTCCACCACCACCGCCACCACTGCTAATGTCATGTCTGCCACGGGAATTTATTGTCAAGTGTTTTCTCTTCCGGAGGGAACGGGGGCGGACGGGGGCGGACGGGGGGGGGGGGGGGGGGGGGGGGGGGGGGCAGGCCAAAAACGCGCCAAGCGGATGATTAATGCAAGCGAATTATTTACCGCAAGGGTACGTTGACAAAAGAGAAGCGTTCAGATACTCACGGGAACTCGAGCTACTACGGGGGGACAACAGTAAAATAGGACCTACGGCACACAAAAAACCCTATATATTTCGATATTTTCACTAACAATATTTGGTCCTATTTACTACAGTTTGGTCACCAGTAAATAGATGCTCTCCGGTACTAGGGTAGAGCTATACCGAGTACTTGACCAAACCAAAAACCACCCTACCACCGCAGCCGCTTTCGCTAGCACCAACGCTGTGTTGGAGTCGGGAGTACAATCATCAGGTGTTTTTCTCTTCAGGGTAGGGGGGGGGGGAGGGCAGAGAGTTATATTGTCGAGTGCTTATATAATCCAGGGGGGGGCAGAGCACGGAGTCTATATAGTCGGGTGCTTTCTCCTCCGGTGGACAGGGGGGCGGGGGGGGCAATTTAAGCCACGCAGGATAATGTTGCCGGTTTGGAAATTTCTCAAGAACGAAAAAAATGTAAGCGCTTGCTCACGAATGGCAGGGTAGATACCCTGGGGTACCCGGGAAGGGAAATACGCGCGACAGCCGGAGGGAAGGAAGGAAAGGACAGCGACGACCCCCCCCCCCCCCCCCCCCCCCCCCCCCCCCCCCCCCCCCACCCCCCCCCCCCCCCCCCCCCCCCCCCCCCCCCACCCCCCGACCCCATACGACTACGGCCATGCATGATAATGAGTACACACCCCCCCCCCCCACCCCCCCCCCCCCGCGCTCGCTTGATTTCTCACCTCAGCCCCGCCCTTCACTACCAGCCTGCAAACGATGACAGCCTCGCTGTTCTCCAGCTTGTCACCACCGCCGCCGCCGCCACCACCGCCACCCCCCCCACCCCTCGCCACCGTCACCACCACCTTTGCCATCGCCACCATCTCCCGTCCGCACCTCCCTTATGGTAACGAGGGCACTCTCCTCGGCACGTCTCATCAACGTCGGGTACCTCGCCTCCACTACCTCTGTCTCTTGCCACTGCTCTCCATCGCCACCACCACCAACAACACCAACACCACTAACCCCGGCCTCCTTCCACCCCCTCCCCTCCGCCCGCCCATGTCTCGAACTCCGTTTCCCACCTACGGGAGAGTAACGGCAAAAAAAATCGAACATCGGCGGACGCAAGGATGGTTGACGGGTGAAAGATCGAACATTCGCGGACGCAAGGATGGTTGACGGTAAAAAAAAACGAACATTGGCGGACGCAAGGATGGTTGACGGGAAAAATCAAAGCGCCCGCGAACGAGAGCAATAGATATTCACCACATGTGCGCGAAAAAAGTGCATGTATGTACGTACGTACGTACGTACGCCGTGTTGGGGACAAAAGGAACTAACACTGTAACCAGTGGTGGATTGGGCCTGATTGGCTTAGGGTTGGGTCGGAGTGTGTAAAAAGTAGTAACGACTCGAGTGATATCTAATAGTGTGTTCCTTAATTCTCGTTCTTTATCTTTAGGAGATGGTATCAGACCCTGGGTGTGCCATTCGCAGAGGCGTTTCCACCCCCCCCCCCCCCCCCCCCACTGGGCTGCGTGTGTGCCTTCGTTTGCTTTTTTTTTTCAACGCGAAAGAAGGGGGGGCTTTCTTCGACCTTTTTTTCCCCTCGTTGACTCGCGTCGAAATTATGCAAGAAAAAAAAAAAAACACGTTGTTTTGCCGTACAGCATCAAGAGCTGTTCACAGGAGTGCTAATGCCATCTATTTACTTACTCCCCACGACACCTAAAAAAACCTTGACAACAATGACCAACGCTGTGTTGTCACAAAAACAACTCCCTAGATGGGTGGCGGCTTAAGCCAGCCACATAGAAATCAGAGACACATGCGGTGCGTCAGCATACGGCGCCGCCTGGTTTTGGGCCCAACGTGGGTTCTCATTACCAATTTTTCCTCCTTCTTGTCTTCCTCCGCCCATATTTTCTCTCTCCCCTCCTGTTAAGTATTACGGGGGACCATAGTAAATAGGGACCAAACATTGTTAGTAGAAAAAGCGAAATATACCCTGGTATAGGTTTTTGTGTCTACCGTAGGTCCTATTTACTATGCCCCGCCCGCAATAGTCGTAACTCCGACCCTGAATCACGCAGCAGGCTCTCCTCTCCCCCGCCCTGTTTACGGTTGCATGACCCCCCCCCCCCCAAAATAACTGACCTCTGGTCCACGCATCAATAACGACAAACACGCCATATGAGCCGCAAAACAGAACGCACCAGGCAGGAATATACGTACAACGCCATATGAGCCGTAAAACTACCGCCCGCAACCGACTACAACATAGCCAAGCCAACAAAAAAAACTGCTGTCGGCGGCTTACAAAAATACTCAGCGAGCTCAGAGCGCGACACGCTATGCTCACCTTTTCTTCGGGGGCATGGGCCGTCGCGTCGCCCCAATAATCCCGCCCCCTCCCCCACCGCCACCCCCACCGCCCCAGCTGCCGCTCCCTCTGTCCCCGCCACCCTCCGATCCCGAGCTCGAGTCCGAGTCGGAGCCCAGCGCGCGTCCAGAGAAAGACGATGCCCCCCCCCCGCGCCAACACTCGACGCAATACTTCCCCTGCGCCCCCCCCCCCACACCCCCACTGAAGGCGCTAACCGCCCCCGTTGCTACTGCTGGCCCCGCTCCCTTGTCGCTTAAGGCGCGTCGGGATTGCTCCTCCACCCCAGCCGCCACCCCCCCCCCGCCAACTCCCACCCCCACCCCCACCCCCCCGCTCGACGCAGGGAAGCTCTTCCCCCGCCACCACCACCGCCTGCACTGCCACTCCCACAGCTGCTGGCCGACACGGAGCAGCTGCCGTGAGGGGCTGCGCGGCGATGCCCCTTGCTCCCACTTCGCGCGGCACAAACCTCTCCACCCTTCGACTGCTTCGTCCGGGAGGCTGAACCTCTGGAGCCGGCGGAAGCGAGGGTGGAAGCAGGGGGAGCGGCAGCAGCCGCGGGGGTGGGGGGGGCGAAGACGAGGAACCGATGGAGGGGGAGGAGGAGGAGGAGGAGGAGGAGGAGGAGACGACAAAGCGGAGGACGAGGTGGAGGATGAGGTGGAGGAGGGATTTCCGTGCCGCGCATCTTGCGACCCCGGCTTTTTCCGGAGGAGGGGATGGAGTGCCGGCATTCCCTGGCGTGAGCGTCGAGAAGGGACACAGTTGCCTTCAAAAACCGTTTTTTTCCGCACGTGTGACAGTTGATTTTTCTTTTCCGCTAGGCCAGCTGTCGATCATGCTGCCGTGGGTCCTGTTATTTTCACCGACAGGAGGGGGTGGGGGTCAGGGGGGTGGGGGGTGGAGGAGGGAGGGGTACTCATGTCATCCACTGCTGTATTCGTAAGACCATAGACCCTTGCATCCCTAAAATGCCCGGACGGGGCGCGTTGTGTTTTCACCGACCAGACAGGCATTGCTTGCACAAGGAGGGGGGAGGGGTTCACTCGGCGTATCTGTGATTCGGTGTAATTTCGTAGACGTAGAGAGGGAGGAAGAGAGAGGCAGGCGCGGGCATAAAACAGACGCATCAACAAACCGGCAGACAGATCGTTAAGCAAACAGACATACAAGACAGACAGACAGACAGACAGACAGACAGACAGAGAAAGAGACAGGCGGAGAGGCGGACAAACGTATATAGATACACAAACAGAGGGACACGAAACCAGACGAAGAGACAGTCAGGCAGACAGACAGACTGGCAAACGGACAAACAGACAGACGGACTGGCAGATAGACTGACACACAGACAGACATACAGACAGACAGACAGACAGACAGACAGACAGACGCACAGACAGACAGACAGACAGACAGACAGACAGACCTACACAGATGAAACATACAGACAGGAACATCAACCCACACAACTAGAGGGACAGAGACAAACGGATAGACGCAAAGACAGAAACACATACAGACAAATTCACATACATACAACATACACACGACAGACATGCAGTCACGTCCAAATACAGAGACACAAACAGACACACATAGAGGCATAGAGGCAGACGGACGGACAAACAGACAGACAAACACACAAAGACAGACAGACACAACTATACACAAACACAGACATACAGACAGACAGAAAGACAGACAGACAGAAAGACAGAAAGACAGACAAACACACAAAGACAGACAGACAGACAGACAAATACACAGACAGACAGACAAACACACAAAGACAGACAGACGAGACACACAGATACAGACAAGACAGCCAAACCGACAGACAAGACACACCTACAGGCTGAAAGACAGGCAGACAGACAGAAAGGCACAACTCACGCCCGCAAGTGTGTGCTGGGCCTCTGGTACTGGAACTGGAGCCCGCACAATGGACACGGGTACGTCCTAGCCGTCGACCCCCCCCTCCCCCCCTCCCCCCCCCCCCCCCCCCCTCCCCACACCCCACACCCCCTCCACCACCACCCCCACTCCCTACACCCCCCACCCCCCCCCCCCCCCCCCCTCCCCCCCCCTCCACCCCCCCCCCCCGCGGCCGCCACTGCCCCCTTTCCCTGAACTCCCTCCTTTTCCCTGCGGCATCGGCACAGGCGGCTTCCCTCCCCCACGCGGTGGAGAAGACGCCCCTGCCCCCCCCCGCCTCCCACTCCCTCCCCCCACCCCCCCCCCCCCACCAGATCTCGCCGTGGCAACCAGCTTGGGGGGGACTTTGCACCCCCTCCGGGGCTTGGCGTGTCGCATCAGCACCTCTAGCCCCGCGGGGGTGTTTCCGCACTCGTCCTTGCGGGACAGGTGTTGCGTGAGCCGCTCAAAAAAAGTTCCCGCAGGTGGGGCACGTGCCGGAGAGCCGCGCGTACGCTGTCAAACGCGTCCCCGCCACCCCCGACCCCGCCTCCACCGCCGCCTTCCCCACCCACCCTTTATCACCCCCTTCCTCCTCCTCCTCCTCCTCCTCCTCCTCTCCCCCCCCCCCTCCTCCTCCCCCCTCCCCCTCTCTCCCAACTCTTCCTCCTCCTCCTCCTCCTCCTCCTCCTCCTTCCCTCCCCCCTCCCCTTCCTCCCCTCCCCCCCTCCCCGCCTTCCGTCGCTACGGCTGTCATTGCGTCCGCAATTGTTCCTCCAGGCGACATCTTAAGCCGTGCTGTCATCCCGTCAACTCCCACCCCAGTCCCGTCGTTATGACAGGCGTTTTGGGAGGAGGGGACTCTTGTCGAGGATCCCCCCCCCCCGGCAGCGGGGGCAGTGCTCGTGGAGCAGACCAGGGAGCTGGAGTTGGAGGAAGAGCCGCCGGGAGAGGTGGGGAGACAACGGGGTTTCGTCCCCGCTTTCGCTTCGAGGGGTGTGTGTTTTGCGGAGTAGAAGGTGGCGTTCTTCGCTCCCCGAGGTCCTGTGGGGCAAAACCATTGGGGGGGAGCGAAGCAAAAAAACAAGAGGAAGAGGAGGAAAATCAGAGGCGACCTTGAAAAAAAAAAAAAAAAAAAATAGTGGCAAGCGGAGCAAACTAAATCGGAGGTGAACCTTTGAGCTCTGGGGGGCCTCCGAGGGGGGGAAAAAAAATGTCGAGCGTATGTGACGACTACAGCGACGGCCACTGGGTGATTGATGGATGGTGCAAACCCATGCCTTGAGTTACGGTGCAAGGAGGTGCATGGCGTGGTGTGCGTTACACGATCTTGCCCGTACCTCAACATAGGCGCTCACGCTGCCAAGTACCAGGGAGGCTGTTGATAACGCCTCCAAAATTTATCGTAGATACGTTAGCTAGCTCGGGGGGGGGGGGGGCAAGAGGGGTTACAAAATAAGAAATTACAGTAGAGGTGATCGCAGAATAGTGGGGGGGGGGGGGGGGGGGGGGGGGGGGGGGGGGGGGGGGGGGAGGGGGGGGGTGGGGAGGAGTAACAGCAAAAAAGGAGGAGGGAATAACACAGAGTTTTTTACTACGGTAATGGCGGGCGGGCGGGGGGGGGGGGGGGGGGGGGGGGGGGGAACAAAAACAAAAAAAAAAAAATAGGGGGAAACATGAAATATATGCCGGTATAAACTACCAGGTGAAAAATACGACGGGATTCAATAGTAGTGTGAGTGTGTGGAGCAATCAGCGCCGTATCACCGTCGGAGGGTATGGAAATTCGTACACGACGTTCCCACGGGACAGCCAACGGTAGCAAACCCCTAATCAGCTAGGCTACAAGTTTGGGGACAACAAGGAATAGAAGGCACCCGCAAAAAGGATACGCATCAAACGAGCGACGACATTGAGATAAGAGAAGGGTCAACAAGTATGGGTGTGATCTCATGCCGCAGCAGACGGAAGCCTCATCGATCCCAAACTATATACGAATTAACGTACGACGCGATGTTACAACAGCAGTAGTGTGCGTGTGCGGAGCAAAAACAAAAAAAAATCTAGAGGTATTTCACGGCGAAGAAGATGTTGATGGCTATCTAGTGTTTATTGGCTACGTATTGAGAATCAAAGCATGGCTAGCTATCAACAGTGGCGTACGAGAGTTCTGAGTTACGGAAGAAGCGGAAGAGCATACATAGTGCTCATTCGTTTTGTCCCTGCCTCTCGTGCATAGATAGCCGCGCGGCGCGTAGCCGAGGTACACGAGCAGAAGGCACCACCGCTCTCTGCTGTTGAAAAAGCCTAGAACGTACAGTAGAACCTCTGCTGCTGTGTGTTTTCTCCCGCCCACCCCGCCCTTTCTTCTTCTTTCGAAGGTGGACGAAACACCAAAGGAGTGTGCGACACACATACGGTGCGTGCCACGCCGTCTTTCATTCATAATTGTTGTATGCGATTGACTGGTAGCGATTCGGAGCTCACTGTTAATAGCAAAACGGGTATGTCAATGGTTTTCGACCACTGGGGGTCTCGGTCGCCCGAGACTGCGGTTGTTAGAGCCCCGGCCAGTTGGCTGGGAGGGGGGGGGGGGGGGGGGGGGCGGGGGGGGGGGGGGGGGGGGGGGGGGGGGGGGGGGGGGGGGGGGGGGGGGGTACTCTCGGGTACCAGCATCACGATAGGAAACGAGAAGCAGCGGCCGGCGCCGCGTATCCCGTTCCATGTCAACGTGGCACAAAAAACCCCCATGACACTTCGAAGGATACACGCAATAGCAGCAGGCACACCGCATACTGGTATTATAGGGGACCATAGTAAACAGGACCAAATATTGCTAGTAAAAATAGGTAAATATAACGGTTTTTGCGTGTACCGTAGGTCCTATTTACTATGCCCCCCCCCCGTAACAACACGCAAGACACAAACACACACACCCTGGAACGCATTTCCGAGCCCGGTAGTCTCCAAGGCAAAGGGGGAAGTTGGACACACAGCTGGAAAAAAAAGGGGGGCTTTCGAGAGACGCATCGCTCCACGTAAGGGCTCTCCCTCGTTGTCGTTGTCGGCGGAAAAAATCGGCTTAGAAATTCGCCCGAGGGGGCGTGTTCTATTTTCCCTTCGGGGGCAAAACTGCAGTCCCCGTTTTTGGGAAAAAAACACTCATATTTCCTTCGTGGTTTGTCCCGAAAACGGGATTCGGTACCAAGAGGGTTAAAACCCAATACTACCCTGTCTCTAAACATAAGTACCGTTTGTATTCAGTATTAATAAACAAAAATAGCATTATATTCAGGGACATAGTGGGTATACGGTACGTGCTACCCCTCCTGTAGCATGGTTATGGTTTACATGCGGACATACGTAGCGCTTATCTAGCAGCAGCAGCGGCAGCAGCGGCAGCAGCAGCAGCAGCACCACTGTATGGGCCCGCCATCAAGGAAACACCTATTCCGAGCAAGTCTTGCGACACCACCATCCTTAAGCAACCTTCGGCATACCTGGTAGGTTGGTCAGTCCATGGTACCACCCCGACAGCATTTTTAGTATACACAGCGCTCGGCACCACCGCACGATTTTACAAAAATCAACTTTTCTTGTAGGGGCGTCCCCCCCAAAACGAAAAAAAAGGTTACGCTTCTCTGATTACTTTCAGGCTCCAGGAACGCAAGGGCTCGAGAAATACCCTGGTGACCCATCACATTTGATTGGTGAAATGAAGTCGTGTACAAGGCACTTCGTAACTTGCCCCCTTTACGACTGCAGTCTCGTTAGGTCAGTTTTGGGGACAAACTACGTAGAATTTGACTTGCTTGTTTCCAAAATGGGACTACGGTTCTACCCGGTGCGTTTTTACTCATACGGGGAACATGATCATCAGAACCAAATACGGTGTGTGAACATGGGGGGATAATACGATTTTTGGGTTCATCGTGGGTTCTGATTCTTACTACATTAGCCCACCCGAACCATCGTAGTATCGTAGTAGGTTATTTCCTCTGTATGGGGCTATACTGCTGTAGCCGTATCTCTTACCCTCGTGAGCACGCGGTGGAGGTGGGTGGTGATGCCTCGCTGTCCACGTCCATCGAGCTGTCCGAGACTTCGATCTCCTCGTGCTGGCGCTCTCGCGTCTCCTCCCCCCCCTCCCTCTCCTCCTCCCCCCCCCCCCTCCTCCTCCCCCTCCCCTCCTCCTCCTCCTCCTCCTCCTCCTCCCCTCCTCCTCCTCGTCCTCGTCCTCCTCCTCTTCCTCCGCCTCCTCCTCCTCCTCCTCCTCCTCCTCCTCCTCCTCCTCCTCCTCCTCCTCCTCCTCCTCCTCTTCCTCCGCTTTCTTTATTGCAGCTATGGCATAGGCGTCTGCCCTTTCGACGGCCGCCTCGAGCGGGCATGGGTCGTGGCCGGCGGCTTTCTGCTCTCGATTAAAAAAAAAGCAACCACACAACAAGGAAGAAAAGAGAAGGCCCAAGAATCACGATACGAGTATAAGGGTAGCAACAAGCACGAGAAAGGCCTAAAAATCACAACACGATTGGGCCTTTTAGGACTGACTGCAGTGGTGACTTTTTCGGGGACAAGCCTAGTTATAGTTTGAGCGGTCTGTCCCCAAACCGGGACCGCAGTATGCCCCAAGAGGGAGAACGTAATAACAAGGGCCTTCCTCGGGATAAATCTCCTCGGGATTAATCCCGCGGACCTTGGAATCGCGTGGGAATCAACCATAACAGATAGGCGAACGAGGGAGTAAACATTGACAAAGCACTATAAGAACGACAAAAAAAAAATCACGGCGAATCGAATGACGGTGTTGTTTTTTTTTTTTCACCAAGTAGGAAGCGCATTATGACGATTGGTTGGGAGTTTTGTCGATTTCAAAAAAAAAAGGAAAAAATTTATGCATTGATATAAAAAAAAAAGTGTTTTCTTTTCTCTTTTTTTCGTATTTTTGATTATATACCCTGGTATACAGTATCCCCCCCCCCTGCCTGGGACTAAAAAAAAGTGGGTGTCGATTTTTTTTCGGATACCCTTCTTCGACTATTTTTTTTCTTGCCATTATCTTGATTGTATTATATATGTAGGAAACGTTACGGCGTTGGGCGGACGCCTCAGGAAAAAACTCGACAGGGGCTCCTACGATTTTGGTGCCGTTGTGAGTACCAGGTCCTATCCCCTAGACCGTACCGCCTCGTTACCACTGTAACCCTTCGAGGCCATCCTGGCTCCTCGGGGGCAATCTGAGATTACCCCTATTGATAGATGAATATTTGCTGACCCCCTAGAGTGCGGTAAGGCTACACAACCCAGACCTCGAGTCGTCCGCGCACCCACATCACAGAAAGAGATGGCTCGCTCGTACGGGACTACCGTCTGTGTCACACACCGTCAAAACTGGCAGAAAACTTCCGCATTATTCGCTCGAAAAAACAACAATCAACAAAAAATCACGCGTCAGGCAGATCATCTACAGATAGATCATGATCTATCATCTATTAATAGTTCCTCACTTGCCGTTGCGAGAGAGTTGATGCGGGATCTGCATAGCTCCTATTTAATAATAGTCCGACCTAGGGAATGTTGTGCTAGAAGATCATGCGGATTGCACGCGTCCCCACCCGGCAACATGATGCTACAGCAGTAGATCATACAAGATAAAATAATAGACCATCTATCTGCCTTAAAAGACCTAGATCATGGAACCGTGGGAACACAGTAGATGATCTGTAGGTGATCTCTTCGAGATGTGACAACATTCACAAGAGCAGTAAACACAACAACAATGCCGACAAGACGGACAATCACGAGGGAGCGCGCGTGAGGTACAACTCCCTACATTGAAGCTCGGAGACCACCCCAAGCCGCCCGTCCGCTCCGGCTGTCCCGTGTAGGCGAACCGTCTATATACTCGTGAAACAAAATCGGGGTTGGGTTGTCTCTCTGAAATATTTCGAACCATGCCCTCCTGCCCTCCCCCGCCCCTCGGTGCTTCGCGCTTGACGCAAGCGATGTCTATCTGGTCGGTGACCCGGCATTGTACGGATGCGAGGGTCTATGGTCACAAGACGACGGCCATGCATGGCATGAGTACCCCTCTCCCCCCCCCCCTATGGTCATACGACGACGGCCATGCCTGGTATCGAGTACCCCCGCTTGGTGCAAGCAATGTCTGCCTGGTCGGTGAAAACCCAAGTGCTCCGTCCCGGCATTGTAGAGATGCGAGGGTCTATGGTCATACGACTACTGTACGGCCATGCAAATATAATTAGTACACCCCCCCCTCCCCTCTCCCAAACTCCTCCCTCACCACAGTCATATCGCAGGTGATGCAAAACCGGTACAAAACTCTCGATTTCGTGGACATCCCTCCTCAGTCGCGGTGATGGTGTCCAGGCGCCTGTCGCCCCCCCCCCCCCCTCTATCCCCCTAGCGCATCGGCGAGGACGAAGCGAACGCCACCAGTCGCCAGACCCTGCCAACGACCGACGCACGCGAGAAAACGGTTTGACTTTAGGGGTCGAATCCACAAAAATACTACAGATTTGAGTCGACAAGACTTTCACGACAAATAACCAGGGCTGTTCTCGGGACGGGTAGGGTCGGGTCACCTAACCCGACCCCGACTCGATGCGTGAGGTTTTGAAGACCTGCTCGACGGACCCGACCCCACCCGTGAGATGTTCAAGACCTTCCGAGCCGACCCGCAGTTCGGGTGGTGACCCGTGAACAGCCACGCCAAAACAACGAATCGGCAGGTACCGATACAGCCAACTACAGTACGATAGTTGACTTTAGTCGGCGAGTCGGCCGGTGAAGCCAGCTGATGGCCACTCGACTTGCCGACTCAAGTCAGGCGAGCGCAGTGAGCCAGATCAGCCTCTCCTCGGTTGAGGGGGGACCCGCCCACAAAATGTTTTTTTTTTTCTAAATTCATATCGTAAAATATTAACTTGAGAATGTTTTATCGTTCTTTTTCCTTTCTTTTTTTTTTTTTCCATCCCATTCACTTTGTTCGCCCTTCTTTTCTCTCTGCTTTCCAGTCGTACCATACCTCAGATTCGAAGTAACATACACATACATGCCAGAGTGCAAAACACGCGTCGCCGGCCGTGTCACGCAGTGCTACTGCAAAAAAAAAGTTGGGGAGTACCAACCATTCGAATCGGCCGAACTGTCAGGTGACGTCATTGAAACGACTTCGCTTCTCGAACGGGCCAATACTTGATGAAGGTAGATCGTCTAGTTTTCCTCACATGTCCTTGTGAGAGCTTGTGCAGGTTCTGCATAGAGTAGCATACCAGGTTATCTCCAGGAAATACTTGAGCTACGTATAGATAGTGCAGGTCGTACAGCTTCCACCCGGCTAAATGATTTGTATGATCACACAGATCATACAGATCATAACAGTTAATCTACCCTAAGAGATCTAGATCATGAGGAGGGGGGTCGATGATCAATATATCTGGCCTGTTCGAGCATAAATTAAATCGAACACACAAATGAGAAGGTTAGTTCCGCAGCTACGGTGCCCCCCCCACCGTTAGTCGAAAACGCTGGCTGGCCAACCAGGATCAGGACCCCCCCCCCCCCCCCCCCCCCCCCCTTACCCGTACTGCTGTTGAAGGAGATAAGGCGAAAAATAAAACTATGTTAATGTATGGGAAAAGCGTAACGAGCGCCAAAAATGTGGGAGGTGTCTCTAATAGGAGTAGGAGCGGTTGCTCCGTCTCGAAACGGCTGCGCGGCCAATGGTCAAACAACCAAGGCAAGCAACAAACGAGGACGCCATGATATTGAGTACCCCCCCCCCCCCCCCCCCCCCCCCCCCCCCCCCCCCCCCCCCCCCCCCCCCCCCCCCCCCCCCCCCCCCCCCCCCCCCCCCCCCCCCCACCCCCCCCCCCCCCCCCACCCCCCCCCCCCCCCCCCCCCCCCCCCCCCCCCCCCCCCCCCCCCCCCCCCCCCCCCCCCCCCCCCCCCCCCCCCCCCCCCCCCCCCCCTCAAACATGCTACTAGAGGCGTTAGGAGACCGCGCTACCCTATGGTTCGTACGCCCCCCCTCGAAAGCGGTGGCCAATGGTTAAGTGGCTAGACAAGCAACAAATGAGAGACCCCCCCCCCCCCTACATAATATATATATAGGTTGGGTTGGCGTCGGTTGGCGACGACACTGTCAATCATGCCGCCTACCAGGTGAGCTAGACAACCAGGGTACCATTCTTTTTGTTTCTTGGCGGTCGGTCACAGCCGGCGATCGAGTTACAGTAGATTATTTGTGCGGGGTGGAGAACCTTTATTACGCGCAAGGGGAATGGCAGTACCGCGTACCTGGTGTTTATTGTATGGCATCCACGAGGCAGTTACATAGTACCCCCATTGCTGTCTCTGGAGCCACACAGAAAAAAAAATCAACCCAGTGACGCTGTCATCCATATGCAAGTCCGCCTCGCACGCGGGTCTTAGTAGGATGCAGCTCACCCTTCATGCGACTCGCCGAACACCTCACGTTTCGCTTCACGCTTGGTGCAAGCAATGTCTGCCTGGTCGGTAAAAACCCGACGTGCTCCGTCCCGGCATTGTAGGGATGTACGACTACTCGTACTCCCGCTATGCAAGATATCGAGTACGCCCCCCCCCCCCCCCCCTTCCCCCGCCTCCCTACCAAACATGCTACCAAAGGTGCTAGGAAACCGAGCGTGCTATGGTGGAGGTAGCAGTTCAATATTCTGTGGAACTACTGTACTGCAAACGTCGGGAGGATAGATAACGATCTACGTAGATCCTCCAGGTCCTCGCCTGCCTCTTGTGAGACGTTGCGTAAGATCTGTATAGTAGTGCAGATCCTCGCCTTGGGAATACCGTGGATGCCGCGCAAGGACGATGGAAACCCACCCGTCCTCTGAATTTCACGAAGCAGCCGCGCACGCAGCCCCACAGAACAACAGAAGCGCCAGCATGAGGTCACATGAAACAATTAAACCCGTAGAACACGCACAATCGAAGTGTTTACACACAACTTGCAAAGGAAGAGTCCAGAAGAAATCCTCCATCTCACGGCCGATTTTTTCTTTTTTCATTTTTTTCTTTTTCGAATGACGCGAAAGGCGCGATACTTGGAACGTCAGCAGCAGTGGTATGTACGTACATAATTGCAGCAGTACTACTGCGGCGCTTCGCACACAGCACCACTGAGCAGCAAGGGTATCAGGAGGCGACCGCTCCAGGAGTGGTCTGTAGTGTTCGATGTCGAACGTTAATCGAGTTTTATAATATAGGGATCATAAACAAAAACAAAAAAATCGATACGATTTCGAGACTTGATGCAGCGAAGCTTTTACGTCGTTCAAAGACGTCAGCATAAAAAACAAGCGGGATACCAGGGGATGGGAGGGGAAACACGTTCGATGCTTCGATACATCGAAAGTTCGATACTGCGGTATTTTTGACTTATCGAAACTTCGATATTTCGATACATCGAAAAAATTCGATATTTCGAGGTATTGAAACTTTCGATACGATATCCAACACTATTAATATACTGTAGGAAGTTCCACAACAAAACTATTACGGGGGTCCATAGTTAATAGGACCTATCGTATACATAAAACCTAAATATGTTTTTACTCACAATATTTGGTCTTATTAACTATGGACCCCCGTAATAGTATATCCAGTAGGGCTGTAAGTTGGCTGGACTCTCCGGCTAGCCGTCAGTTGGTTGGCGACCCTGGACTCTCCGGCTAGCCGTCAGTTGGTTGGCGAACCAGTCAACCATTAATAACTGACTTTTTAGTTGATTATAAATATTCGGCTGGCGCTATTAGGCTTCATATATACATTAAACGCTAACGAACCTCCGGCACTGCCCATCGGGACCGGCATCGTCGATGGCGATGGGTTTCGATGCGCCATGAGTTGCACTAGACCTCTCAGCTCTTATCTCTCTGAGCGAGCGAGAGCGTGTGTTCTTCACAACGAACGTTTCTTTCTAACCGTCGACATCCACCAAAACCAGTGTCCATGCCGATTCTTCCATCCTAAAAAGAAGACACAAGCTCCGCGGTCACGAAACTACGACAGAGAAGAGATACTGCATCGCTCCGCGGTAAGCAGAGTAGACAATGCAAGTGGTCTCGCGGGAATATGCGCACCAGTGGAAAACAAACCTTCCACCAACAAGGAACACGAAGAGTCGGATAGTTGGCACCGCTCGAACTACTGTAACTGTAATACCAAGCCAACCAAATACCGTTCTGTCCTAAAATATAAGAACCGGTTTTACACTAATTGTGATATCAAAGGTTTTTTTATATTTCGGGACAGAGGGGTACCTATTAACAGCTGGCGAATTTTAGGCATCCGCCTCACAGCTCTAATATTCAGCCTAGGCCGCCGTCCGTCACAGGCCTAGACGGCCGCCCGTCACAGACCCAGACTGCCATCCGTCACAAGTCTCAGCTCCCGTTTCTCGACATCTTTGCTGGGGGCAGCTGGCATTGGAAGCAGAGCCTACGTGGCTGCCGTACTGGTACTACAGCTTGGGCTCTCAGTGGGTTCGAGAAAATGGATTGAATCTCGGTGCTTTGTTTTTTTATTTGATCGGATTATTTGGCCGACGCGACCCGACTGGACCCAGCCTTAACCTCAACCCCTTTATGATTCTCGTTGTGGACACCAAACACTCATAAAAAAAGCAGAGAAAAATTTAGGTTTATGTACAGCAATGCAGTACTGAACGGGCTATAACCCGATCACGACGCCAAGCGGTACACACGTCAACACTACAGCAGTACGAACTGCAGCAGTAGTGATGAATACCGAACGATAATCAACTTCGAAACGATACCGATAAAAAACAAAAAAAAAAACTATTATACTACGTTGGTATACCAGTACGAAATAGATGCGTACCAGGTGGATATATTCATGTTCATATGTTCGATATTTTGATACGTCGAAGCTTTCGTTCAGTATCTGCATATGTATATCACGGGGATGCCAGGGGATGGAGGGCAAAAGACGTTCGATACGATATATCGATAACGTTCGATACGATGTATCGAGAATGTTCAAATACGATATACCTACAACACGACCACGAGCGCACTGATATATGCTCCAACTGCTGCTGCAACAGATGTCGAAGAGATTGAAATCTGCCCGGCCTGCAAATACAAACCACCCACGACCTGGCGATGCGCCCGGAATGGCCTTGATTTTCAATCTCAGTAAGATAAACCTTAAACTTTGTGTGTGGACTACTTGTACATATATACGGACCAGCCAGGTACTGCTGCACCGGAATAATATGCCATGGAATATCTGTGGTACGCCGACACAAAACACGACGTCCACGTCGCCGTCCTTTCTCTTGCATAATACACATGCAAGCGGCGTCCGGGTCGTTTTCCTGGAACATGGAGCTCATGGCAATTGCAAGTCGTCAGTTTGGACCTGATATCGTGAACCTCTTTTGTCCGCTTACCAGAGCGTGTTTCATAGCTCGTTCTCTTCGAGATAGCGTCGTAGAAGGGCGGCGGAAGTAGGCCCCTGCCTATTACGGGACCGAGTATTGTTAGTATTAATAGGGAAATATATAGGTTTTTGTGTGTAACGTAGGTGCTATTTACTACCAGGTATGGTCCTCCGCAATAGACCCGTTTAGGACTGCAGTCCCGATCCGGGGACAAACCATACAAATTCTAAGTAGTTTGTCCCCAAAACGGAACTGCGGTCCTGAAAGGTTGAGGACTGAACTCCGGTTGTGGGGGCCAAAACACTTGGAATTAGAGTCCCATTTACCTTGATGCACGACGGTGCAGCGCTGCAAGGGGTTGTCAAACTAAAGCTCAACACACTGCTTGTTCCAAAAGAGGGTTGGGAGCCTTGACAGCCTATTACGGGGGTCCATAGTCAATAGGGCCTATGATACACACAAAAAACTACACATTTACCTATTTTTAGCAACAATATTTGGTCCTATTTACTATGGTCCCCCGTAATAGTGTCGATTTTTCATGTCCGAAAACAACGCCGTTATTAGACTGCAACTTCTCAAGCCAGGGGACAGGGTAGATGCCCATACAGCAGCAGCATTACGGGGGGACCATACTCGTAGTATATCAGGACCAGACGTTGTTAGTAAGAATAGCGAAATATGTAGGTTTTTGTTTGCACCGTAGGTCCAATTTAATATGGTCCCCCGTAACGGTAGTCTCCCAAACCCTTTCAGGACAGCAGGGTACAAACCACTCAATTTCCAAGTGGTTTGTCCCCCCAAAACGGGACACCTGCTTGGCCTATACAAGTAAGGGCTCGTAAAGCCCGAAGCGAGCCCTTTCCCGAAGACAAATTATCTGCTCCCTGGTACCAGGTACGTGCCACTATCTATGACTTCAGGTAGTGCCTGCCCCCCCCCGCAACTCGCAACTTGCGTACTTGGGGCCTCAAAAGACTCAAAACATGCCATACCTCGGTTTCTTCCCTATGGGGATTGCGGTCCCGTTCTGCAAGCAGTAGCAAGTAGTTTGGTGTCGCAGAACGGGACTGCAGTTCTTGTTAAGGGTCAATCAACTCTATAAGAAAGACTTACCACTGCTGCTTACGAGTACGAGGTATGATAGGACTGCGCTCCCGTTCTACAGCAGTAAAATATCAGTTTCGCATTAATAGTTGGTTTGGTGTCCAGAACGCGGACTGCAGTCCACCCTTGCTTGGTTCGTTTGACTGGTGTGTCTTCAAATTGGGATCGCAGTCCTCAAAAGGGATACCCTATCCTGTATCTCGGGGTTTATTCGGAAGTCTTGACGCCCCCCGTGAGGCGAGCCTCAAAGGCCAGGACCCAGACGGAAGCCGCCTGCGGAACAAAGCGCGTTGTTGTTGTCTACTCGTGCACTGCTGCCGTACGAAGAATAGATCAATTTCCCCATCGATGCAATAGGATGGTTGCATGTTGTGGCGAGCGATGTCATTCGCGCGCGGCAAGTCGGAATGTGCGTTCTGGTGCGTTTTGCCTCGACCGACACACGAGCTTCCTCGCGGGTTTTGCTGCTGCTGCTGGTGCTACTGCTGCTGCTGCTGCTGCTGCTGCTGCTGCTGCTGCTACAGCTTCTGCTTCTGCTACCGCTTCTGTGTTGGCTGCTCCTCCTCCCGCTGTTGCTGTTCACCATGTTACGTACCAGAGGCTGGAGAGGTACTCCTGTGGTCTTGATACTGGCTCTGTGTATGCATGTTTTATAGCACCAAAGCGACTGCTCGGCTATTACACCGGCCAACACCAAAAGGGGTCCGTTTGAGTCATTCCCAAAACGACAACCACGCGAATGGTGGGTTCGAGCTAAAACCAAATACCTTGTTCAGCCCACCTCGGTCCCCTGCGAGCTGCTGTCCAAAAGCTGCAGCAAAGTTGAGCAAGGTACACAGCCAGTGGCAATGACAAGTACACAGCTGCCTGGTATGAGATTTACGAGTTGCTCTATCTAGAGTTCATAGATAATCAGGAGGCGTGTCTGAAAAGGGAATTTTTGAAAATATGACGACTTCAAAAAATGAAAAAGTGTAAGAAATGTAAAACCCAGACCTACTGCTGCTGTACGGTTGCTGGGTTGCGTGATTTTGGATCGTACGTTCGAGGTGGCGATAGACGGTAAGGAGGGCCGCAGCAAGGCGCTCTGCGACACTGGAAAGGAAGGTAGGTGACCGCAAAGACAAGCGATGTCGAGGCTATCAGCTGCAGATCATCGCAAATGTGTCAGCCTGGATCGTGGTCTTGAGAAAAACGAATGGATCCAACGAAGAGATCGTCGATATACGAGTATCGTCGATATCTTACGTCCCTGTACATGAGTTAAAAAGATCGGTGCTGCCCCGTTCGCACTGGACAAAGAAAACGTATCCACATCCAAATCAAAATCCAAAACGATGCGGTTCCAACGAGTTACTCGTAGCATGTGCGTAGTCCTCACCTTTCACCGGGTATCGATTTTAGGGGTACATCCACTCATCTTGGCGGGTGCAGCGAACAACGTAACCCTAGTACTGTACCGAGAACGCGAAGTTGAATCGTCGGTCCAAAACCACCAATCGACGTGGTTATCTTGAAGTTACTGTAACGACAGATTAAATACCAGGTACGGTGCAAGACACCTGACAAGAAAACGACTAATAAGAAATGCAGGCTGAGATTTACAGGAAAATAAGAAATTCGGGAGTCATGTACTGAAGTTAGTTGTACGAACAGTAGAACGCACCCATTCTCAAAAAAGGAGGAATCCAGCCCGTGGACCAACTTCCCTGTACAAGCACAGGACAGGACATGCACTAAAGAAAAGGAGCACTGAGAAAGCCAGGTTGAAATTTACGGAAAATATCAATTTCGGGAGTCGTGACGCTTACTGAGTTCATTCATACTTGTAATCGCTTGCTGTAGGCGAAACTCAGCCCAGCTTTGGTGACAGGATGCCTGGGAAACACAGCAGTAAGTATCCCCTTCCAGGTTTAGGCCATCAAGCAGATCCCGCGTTGTCACTGGTTTGTGTTTTCTACCTGGTATCAAATAGCAGAGCTATTTGATATTGTAATGCCAACCTAAGGCGGACGAAGGCCTGAACGCGTATGATAAGTACGAGTATAGTCTCTTTGACTCACCCCCACGTTTCCTACACGCAAACACCATCTATAATACTACAGTACGTCATCCCTTTCCCGTATTTCCAAATCCTGGAACCTGAGCCTTGCAGGCTTGCCGATACTATAACACTAGCCCACCCTGATGAGCCGAATATGCAGAAAAGTGGAAGTTTCGGGGAAACGCCGGTTCCACGAACTACTGTGTGTAGAACATAGAGAATGGCCGCTCCAAAGTCGGCTCCACAACTCTACCCTTCGACACTCTTCTGTGTCTTACTTTTTCTATGTAGTTTTTGTGCTGGTAGATATATTGCTCTGTGTTCTTTGATACTGTAAGTGCTTCACACGAAGTTCTATGATACAGTAGATCTACGTGGATGTCTTCGGACTTCAGTAGTAGTATGTATCCACAAAAATCTAAACATCGTGCCACAGACACCGCCAGGTATACAGCTACTACTGTACCTACTTATCCTAGTTGTATAACTGATCACTGCTGGTAATATACTGCAATATACCAGAGCGTCGTCGACATCCGAGCGTCCGAAAACAAACCAAATGCCCTCAATTCTTAGCGGTGGGTACCATCGCAAGCTACAGCCTGGCAATGCACTACTGGTCCTCTCATGATAAAGCATGCCTTACGAACGAGCCCCACAAGACACTCAGTCTCACCACTCTGGACGGTAATCCAGGCATGAGGCCTCGTCATCCCATAGGGTGCAGCGGGGCCTCGACGATGTCCCGAGGGGAAACTCTCGCCGCGAGTTGGCATCATGAGCGCCAGCGAAATCAGCAATCAGCCGATGGGGGTGGGGTTTCCACTCCTTGCGGGGCGGTATCGACAGCGTTAGGTCTTCACATTAATGTTGAAGCGATCCTTGTACTTCCGTCCAGAGTGGTACGAAGGATCCTTGTACTTCTGTCCAGAGTGGTACGAAGGCTCCTGGTGAAATAATAAATTCGGGAGCGGTTAGATAGTAAGGCTAGAGCGGAACGCTCACCCTTCCTCGAACAAGAAACCTAGCCTGGGCCAGTATCCCAGCTTCTTCTTGTCTATGGAGGGCCGGTACCGTGGTATCACCCACACGCCAAACAAAGTTAAATAAGTATCTGCTACAACCGTACCGCCCTACAGCACGTAGTAAATCGACAAACTACGGTTGGCCAGTGATATGACGTGCCTTCAGCACCCACTACAACAGCCATTGGGGCCCGTGACCAATAAAAAATTGCATCACGGCGGTGTGCGTTACCGCATTTTCCGTCGAATGTTGATGCGCTCAAACAGGCAAGCAACAACTTCATCCAAGTCGCAGTTGACACCATCGCCCAACAGGGTCGGCTCGTCCCTTCAACTCCAGGCTTCGATCACAACGCTGGCGCCCCCCGATCTAACAGGAAGCAGGGGTGTCCCTCACCCGTTAGCAAAGGTGTCTAATAGGGGGCCTTGTTTGTAGCGGTGTGGCGCGCGGCATTTTTCGAAAGAATTGCCGTGACAAGCGCCTGAATATGGCCGTGCATACTATTACGGGGGACCATAGTTAATAGGACCTATGGTATACATAAAAACCTATGTATTTACCTATTTGTACTAACAAGATTTGGTCCCGTTAACTATGGTCCCCCGTAACATTGTACCAGGACACCAGGGTAGGCTTTAAGTGAGGAATAGGTCGGCCGCACGCCCGTGGCCCGCGCTCGTTTTTGGTGACGGACGGTCGTCAGACATCTTCACACCTCGAGAGGTGACCTACGGATACACCATGACCTACCGTAGGCCTTTCAAGGCAGATTAGTTCTCGATGTTGTATTTTCTACAGTAGCTCATCATGCTGGCGGGTGGGACGCATATGATCTACATGACTTTGCACATGTTCCTGTTTAGGATATGTAAGATGCAGATCTTGCCCAACCTACCCTCTCACAACTGCATGCGAGGAACTAGATGATACAGATCGAGGTCTGCTCGATTCGTAGATTCTTTTCTCTGTCGTGTCCCGTTGTTACGGGGGACCTCTATAGTCAATAGGACCAAATATTGTTAGTAAAAGTAGGGGAATGTATAGGTTTTTGTGTGTGCCGTAGGTCCTTTTTACTACGGTCCTCCGTAATAATATATCCTGGATAGTAACACCAACCACAAAGAAAGGCGACAGATGTGCGCAATACAGCAGAATATGCTCGATCGTGAAGACCACTTTCCGCGCGCAACAAAAAAGTTGACAAATAACGAAAACAACCTTCAAATATCGTGTACGAAAACAATACTTGAAAGTAATGAATACACGCTATGAATATAGCTCACGTAGTTAATTAAGGCATGTCGGCTTCCCTTGGTTTATGCTATCTTATTGTTTGTGAGTGGTCAACGTGGAAGCTCATTCGTACTTCACATTAACCGATGGCAAATAGCAATAAAATACCTGGTATAATTTTGCTCATCCCCCCACAACCCCCTTATATTGTATACCTGGTGTATATATACAGATTGGGTTGGCGTCGGTTGGCGACGACGCTGTAAAACAGGACTCTCACTGCGTGAGCTAGATAACCAGGGTACCATTTTTATTTTTATTTTTTTGGCGGTCACCATGGCTGGCGGTCGAGTTAGATTTTTTTCGTGCGGGGAAAACCTTAACTCCCCACAAGGGGGATTATCGTATCACGTTGCGTGTATATGGCAAGGCACCCACGAGGCAGTTCCATGACAAACCCATTGCTTTCTCTGGAAGTGGCCACACCAGAAAATAAATCAGTCAATTGACGCTGTCATTCACAAGCGAGAAAACCCGCCTCAAAAGCGGTTCTTAGTACGCGGTGCAGCTCACCCTTCATGCGGCTCGCCCAACACCGCACGGCGCTTCGCGCTTGGGGCAAGCACTGTCTGCCTGGTCCGTGAAAACCCGACGTGCTCCGTCCCGGCATTGTACCGATGCGAGGGTCTATCGTCATACGACTACGACCATGCCTGACAATGAGTACACCCCGCCCCCCCATACCCTACATAACGTAGCTCCGCTCACCGAACACAGAGCAAAAACGACGGCAACAATTTCGCAAAACTCCCACCGACGAACACCTTATTTCGTCGATACCGCTGCTGCTGCTGCTTATGCCATCACCATCGCCACCACCGCAGGAAGCAAGAACTATACTACGCGACCGGAATCACCGATGGTGCAAACTTTCCGGGACTGAATAAAGTGCTGGCGGTGCCGGGCGGTGCTACAACACGAGCAGACGACGCGAGTGGGAAGTTGATTCGGGATACCTAAATATAAGTACTGGTTGGTACTACGACTGTCTAGTCTCGGAAGAATGCTTCCAGCGACGGTGGCGGCGGGTGCGAAGAGGGGAGGGGGGGGGGCGTTTTCGCAAAAGGGGGGCGATACCAGCGACGGCGGAGGGGGGCTGGAGAGTATTTACAACCTGCTGCCGAAGTTCAAGGAGGAAAATGTGAGAAGCCGTGCCGAGCCGCGGGGTACCCCTCTTGAGGCCCATGAATACGGCCTATTTTTGCCTACGGCTTATGTTTGGTTTTAGATATGGTAGGAATGGGTGAGCTGCATAGTGTGGACTACAGTGGTAGTCCCTCCGTAGTCCTCTATAGTGTGAGTTGAGTACGTACCGGCTGCCCGCCATAGTGGGGGCGAGGGAATCGTTTGGCACCGATGGGATTAACCACAGTGTGGTAGTGTGCGGAGGGATTAGTGCCGGCTGCCTCTACAGTGCCGGTGTTATTATTGCTATTTTTGCTCTCGGACAACAATGCCCAGCTCAAATATCGATATGCCATACTCGTAGCCTGCAGGAAAAAAGCGAAATACCCGTCAGCCCAAAGAAAAACAAACAACAAGAATGCCAAAATGCCGGTGTGATGACACTGGGGGCGGGTGGGGGCGGTAAAAGATGTGCGCTCATATTGTTTCGAGGGGTAACGCAGTCTATCACGATATATCTTGAAGTAGGGCTATTCGCGGGTCCGGTCAAACCTCACGAGTCAGGACGGGTCGGGTCGGATCAGCTGACCCGACCTGACCCGCGATTGGTTTTAGATGTCTCGACCTGACCCGAACCGGTCCACGAGATTTTGGAAATCTTCTGATCCGATCTGATCTGACCCGTGAGATTTGAAAACCTCCTGGCCCGACCCGATCCGACCCAAGAGACCTGAACCCTCATGACCCGACCCGACCCGACCCGACCCGACCCGTGACGTTTGGAAACCTCTTGAACCAACCCGACCTGACCCGTGAGGTTCTGAACACTGCCTGACCCGACCCGACCTGACAGATTCCGGTTGACCCGTGAGATACGGGTCATGTCGCGGGTCGGTCCATTTCGGCCCGCGAGACCATTTATCTCGACCTGCGGGTTCGACCCGCGGACCCGGCCCGTGGTTTGACAATTCCGAAACAAATACATCTTCATTCGATGCTTCGCCTTGCTGTAGTGGGTATGGATGGATGCGGGCATACGTACGTAGAGTTGGCGGTGTTTCAATGTTTGAGCATGATACCAAAGGAGTACTATTGAGTATTGATGCGAGAGAAGCCATCGGTCAGAAAGGGGGAAAATCTTGAAATGTTTCATCCACGGGGCGGACACGAGGGTCCGACCCGCGGGTCAGCTGATAACAACTCGTGGGTCGCGCTGGCCCGACCCGCTAGTGAGCCGTTGCTCGCGGGTCAAGCCCAGACCCGACCCGTGAGCATTTCATCACTTCTTGACCCGACCTGACCTTGAAAAAATATTAAGCCGACCCGACCCGACCCGTGAAGTTCGAACAAGTCTTGATCCAACCTGACCTGACCCGACCCGCGAGAACACCTCTTGACCCGACCTGACCTGTGATATTTTGAACATTTCTTGACCCAAACTGACCCAACCCGTGAGGTTATGAACCCCCCCTGACCCGATCCGCGGGTCGGATCAGGACCCGCGAACAGTTCTGTCTTAAAGTTATAGAGTTATGGATGTTTCAGCCGTTTTGTCGCAGTTATACCAAGGTATCTACGTAGAGCCCTCGCAAAAATCCATCGAGTTTTACGTTGTCTATTCTGACCGATAGATCTCTCCGGTCGCCCGCGCCGCGTGCTCCTCACCATACCACCTGTGTGCTTGTGTGCCTGCTGTCGCCTGCTGTCGCCCTCACCGCCGCCGCCGTGGCTTCGCTCATCGATAGGTAAAACTGCCCATGTACAAAAGCACCGTGAAGCATGGTCGGTACGAGCCCAACTCGATCTTCAACCAGCGAAAAGCGAAGAACAGCACATGTAAGTACGAGCAGGACACCGAAATCGCTGTAAATTCGAATATATTTTAACTTTTGCTTTTTTTGGTATGATGCGTACGATGGAATGGAGTTTTAGACTCGTGTACTTCACAGGTTTGCTCCTCGATCAACCACAGTCGAAGAGCAAGCACAGGTAAGTGGGGTTTTTAAAAATTCGTGTGTACAGCCCCAACACCTACTGTACGTGCACTGCCCTACTTTGTAGTGTTTATTAATCAGTTGCTTTGTTTCGGGAGACTCACACCTATTGTACGCACAGGGAGATATTAATAGTGTCAATCAAATAATTGTGTTCATTTCGGAAGATGATGTAACGGGTTTCCTTTTTGGAGTCCCCTCAGGTCTCTTCTTCCTTCTGGGGATGCGAAATGGTTTTGAGTGATCAATGTTGAAGCTCATGCTTCTGCGCCTTGTTGGATGGCGAAGATAGTACCAGGTAGTGGAAATAATGGACGAACATAATAGTGGTATTGTTAGTATTGGGCGAACAGAATAGTGGTACAACCAAGCAAACATAGTAGTGGTTGGTAATAGTGGGACGTGATTATCATGCTTCATGCCACGTCGTATTGCTTGCTGCTTGCCCTTCGTAATGTACGGCGTAACTTCGACCACTCACAAGCAACGCACTGGTAAGAAGCAGCTAAACCCGACGAATTTGTTCCGTTTTATTTTTTTTTATTTTTGTCACGATCCAACAATGTGTATACAGTTTGATCCAACAGTTATGATAACACCGCTGTCCCCGCCTCGAGATTGAGACTAAAACGACGATAAATTTGGCGTCCGAATTGTTATACCCCCCCCCCCCCCCAACTATTCAAGAAAGGAGATAAGGTTGACCCGGGGAACAATGGAGGGATAACGCTACTATTACGGGGGTCCATAGTTAATAGGACCTATGGTGTACATAAAAACCTATATATTTACGTATTTTTACTAACAAAATTTGGTCCCATTAACTATGGACCCCCGTAGTAAGCACAGTAGGCAAAACACTTTGTAAGATTTTGAACGATAGAATAGGAACGATGATGGAGAAGGAAGACGACATAAGCGAAGGGCAAGCAGGGTTTAGGCCAAACCGTAGCTGCGTAGACCATGTGTGCACCTTAGGTAAAATTATTCAAGGTAGGAAAGACGCGGGACTAACAACGTACTGTTTCTTTCTAGATGTGCAGAAAGCCTACGACACAGTATGGAGAAATGGATTGTGGAAAAAACTGTGGGAAGTAGGAATCAGAGGAAAGATGTGGAGAATGATGAAAAATATGACGGAATGTGCGAGAAGTGCTGTGATGCTGGACGGGGAAATATCGAACTATGTTGATATTTTACAATGTGTTGCACAGGGATGTACGTTGTCACCTAACTTATTCAAGATATATGTTAACGACCTGATAGTAGCAGTCGAGGGAGCAAGGCAGGGAGTCACGGTAGGGGAATATACAGTGTCGGGATTGATGTTTGCGGATGACTTCGTGGGGATATCAGAAATACCCGAAGGATTGCAGAAACAAATAGAGAAGGCGCTAGAATACACCAGGAAATGGAGGGTGACGGCGAACGTCAAGAAATGCGCAGTAGTTGTTTGCAACGAAGATAAGGTAAACCCGGTAAATTTCTGTTGGAAGTGGGGAGAAGATGAATTGCCGATCGTAGACCAGTATACATACCTTGGCGTAGAGATCTCAAAAGACTGCTCTTGGGATACACATACAGCAAAAGTAATAGGAAAGGGTAAGGCACAAGCAGGCAAGATGGATGCGATCCTAACAGACCCGAACCTTGACACTAGGATTAAGAGATGTATCTTGATGAATGTGAGTGTACCAAAGCTAGAATATGCAGGAGAAGTATGGGAAGGGAACGCGAAACTCGGAAAACAGTTGGAAACAGTACAAATGACAGCAGCTAAAAAATTCCTAAGAAGCTCAAGTACGACTAGCAATACAGTATTAAGAGCAGAACTGGGAATGCGCCCACTCAAGACAAATAGAGACATGAGAAAGTTGAACTGGCAATATAAAGTAAGGAACATGCCAAAAAAGAGGTTGCCAGCCATCGTTGATAGAGCTGTATGGGAGAAAGTAACAAAAGGGCGAGCTGGAATAAGGTGGGATGGCGTAGTTGGGAAAGCATGGAAGGATCTAGGGGGAAACCAAGTAGAAATGATGTCCGCCGGGAAGTTTGGGAGGTACAAGGCAGAAGTAGAAGAAAGGATAGAAGAAGGGAAAGGCTAGCGCTAAGAAACAGGGTGGAATCGGAAAAACACTTAGAGATATACGGGGGATTGAGGGAAGGAATAGGAATGAAAACGTATTGCATGGCCCAATGGACTTCGCGAAAACGCTGAAACTGCGCTTTCGTGTAGGGGACCTGGACCTGCCAGAAAGAAGAAAGAGGTACACCAGTAGCCGGGAGGAGGAGGAAGTAGACGCACAGATGTGCCCGTGTGGCAAAGCAATAGAGAGTAGAGCTCACATAGTAGGAGAATGTGAAATATACAAGGAGGAACGGGATGTGTTGGAAGAGGAGATGAGGAAAATAGGCGAATGTGACATGGAGGAGTTTGATACAATGAATAGCAGCGAGAAAAGGATCGCTATCCTGGGAGATAGATGGTGGTCACAGGAGGCCAAACAGGAAGGGGATAAGATTAGCAAAAAGTTTCTATGTAATTTATGGAAACAACGTAATGAGCGCCCGATTGTTGGAGGTGTCTCTATTAGGAGTAGGAACGGTGCTCCGTCTCGAAAGGGATGCGTGGTCAATGGTCAAATGATTAAGGCAAGCAACAAATGAGTACCCCCCCCCCCCCCCCCACGCAGTTTCCGTTGCTGAAGAATTGGTCGCTTTTTTTAATCGTCGATTTTCTTCTTAAGGCCCACAGAGGGTCAACATAACACCATTCCTATCTCTTTTCCGCAGGTACATGCATGCTTGTTTGTTTTTTAAATCCTCCGGCGGATTGGTAAAAACAAAATTAGGCTCGCCACACTTCCACGATTAGATTGCGTGTCGTGTGTCAAACAGAATCGCGAAAACAAACGGCTAACCCTTCCGAGGCCCCTACATAATCACCTGAAAAAAAACGAACAGCGCGGCGGCATCAACCGGCCAGGAAGAGCGAGCAGCAGAACACCCATCTATACCTCGAAACAGATCATCGCTCGATGATCTAGATCTTTCAGAGGGAAGATATATACGGTAGATAGATTCCTGATCTGTATGATCTGTATGATCTGTACGCTCTACAGCTCATGGTGCTGGGTGGGAGCCGTATACTCTGCGTTATCTAACACATGCGTTTTGTGTTGGATCTGTACTGTACAGACCCTGCACAACCCCTCACGACGTCAGGTCAGCATCTGCAGTAGATGATCTACTGTAAATAGCGATCTGTCCGGCGATTAGAAGTAAAACACCCAAAAAAAGTGCTACGTACGCTATCGTGGCGCGCATCCTGGCATCAATTGCGTCCGTGTTGTCCTGCCTTGAACCAGACGGAATTAAGGGGGGAGGTCGGTCGACGGAGCCGAGTCACTTCTTGAGAAAGGGAGAAGGGACAGAAGCGCGGAGGAGAGCCGGGAAGCGGCCGGACTTGCCGACGCTCAATCGATGCGGCAGCCGCGGCGACAGCGGAGGCGGCGGTGGCGGCGGTCGTGGCAGTGGTGGCGGTGGCGATGGTGGTGGTGGTGGTGGTGGCGATGGTAGTGGTGGTGGCGGCGGTGGCGGTGATGGTGGTGCTGGCGGTGGTTGTGCGAGAAGGGGGCGATTAGAAGGGCGGGAAGGAGGAGAGCGGAGCGCTGAGAGAGGCGGTTCCAACCCATCGACCAGAATAAGGTTAGTTCTCTATTTTTCTAAGAGTTGCTGCGTTTTGCTCACCTTCGACGAACACTAAATGTCATGGTATTACTACGTCCTGGGCTGTCCGGAAGTAAAAGACTGCTGTATATAACTCAAGGTAACACGTCTCCTTGGATAGGTATCCAATCGGATTTTCACGGCAACTGGGAGAGTGAGAAAACGCCTCGATTTTCGTTGTATGTGAACTCCTTGGTAGTAGAGAAACTCGACTCGAAGAAAACGTCTCAGGGGGTGTTTTGTCTTTATGTGTTACGGGCACCAAATACGTAGCATACTATGAGCCGTAAACCAGCGCTGTGTGCCAAAGTATGGTGCAGGACATCTACAATGGAAATAACCAGGAAACCTGGCGCAGGCTGTGGCAACACTCAATCCGTCGCAAGTAAGTCAGATGCTCCCAACCGTGCGCACTTATCTACGACCTGTCAGACCCTCTCCCAGCAATACCGACCGACCAAGCTCAAACGAAACAATCGTACAGCTCCGGTTCCGTGGTGGGAAGAGCGTCTGCCGATGGGCATACACAGCGGCAAGAATTCGTCACGGCTAGAGCGGTAGACGCTGTCGTTGCGACGCAACGAAACCAAGCCAAAAAACACCAAAAAAACAAAGCGAAACGAAACGGATGCCAAAACTAAAGCCAAACAAACAGACGTCGAACGCCAAAACAAGCGCCAAAACATTACGCAAAAAAAAAACTCAACTCTAACCCACCAACAACCCCACCCCAACAACCCCATGTATTTGCCGCTTGCAACCGCGAGCACTCATCGACAGCCTTGTCACTCACGCCCTTTTCCTTCCCAACACCGACCTACCTACCGACCTACCGACCGGTCGGCCGAACTACCGACCTATCTATCTACCTAACTACCGGCCTACCAACCGGCCGGCCGAACCACCTACCTACCTACCTACCTACCTACCGAATTACCGACCGACCGACCGACCTACTTACGGACCGACCACCTGTTCGATCGATCGACCGACCGACCTACCGACCGATCCATCGACCGACCGACCGACCGACCGACCGACTGACTGACCGACTGACCAAAATCACAACCAAAAACAAAAAGGCGCAAACCTCCGGTTCCGTGGAGGGAAGAGCGTCCGCCGATGGGCCTCCACAGCGGCAAGAACTTCGTCACGGCCAATGCGGTGGATGCTATCCTCGCGACGCCGGCGAATCGACACCTGCCGCCGTGAACTACCTCGATAAAGAAGATTTCGGCAAGGTTCCGGTAAGCTCACGTGGGGTGTGGATGGGGGGGGGAGTATGGCAGATAGGAAGCAGCAGTGCGCCTCGGGTAGTTCACGATCTAGATTATCTACAGATAGATCATCTAGATCCTAACCTGGCAATATGAGACGTTGTTCAGGCTCTGTACAGTGCACGTCCAACCCAAGAAACAGGTCCTTCCGTCGATCACAAAGGCTATACCGCGCCCAACCGGCAACATGAGCTAGATCATATAGACCATACAGATCAGGGATCTATCTATCTGCCCTGAAACATCTAGATCATCCAGTGGGAATGATCTGCAAATGATATGTAGATGATCTGTCGTCAGTTACACCTTTAGGGATATATCCCACACTAAAACTAATATATTTCATGAAGTAGGAGGCGCGCGCGCGGGGGGGGGGGGGGGGGGGAGGGAGGGGGTTATGCTCATGCCATGCAGGGCCACAGTCGTGTGACTATAGACCCTTGAACCCGGGACGGAGCACATCGGGTTCTCACCAACCAGGTAGACGTTTATTTGTATCGAGGGCGAAGCGAAACGTGAGGTGTTCGGCGAGTCGCATGAAGGGTAAGCTGCGCCCTACCAAGAGCCTCTTGTGAAGCGGACGTTCTTGCATAGGGATCGAAGCATCGAACTACATTTTTTTTCCGGTGTGGTCACTTCCAAAAACGGGAGGTGGAGGGGGCGGCGCACCTATTTCTTCCTTGCCTCAGTCGTTTGACCACTGACCACGCATCCTTTTCGAGACGGAGCACCGTTCCCACTCCTATTAGAGACACCTCCAACTTTCTGGCGCTCATCGCGTTGTTTCCGTATACTAAATAGATTTCGTTTCGCTAGTTTTATCCCCTTCCTGCTTCGCGGCCCGTGGCCACCATCTATCTCCTAGGATAGCGATCGTCATCTCGCTACTATGCATCTCGCGCATCAAACTTCTCCATGTTGCATTCGTCTATTTTCCTCATCTTCTCTAACACATGCGGTTCCTCCGTGCGCGTCTCACATTCTCTCATCACGTGGGTTTTACTCTCTATTGCCTTGCCACAAGGGCACATCTGTGCATTTTTACGTACTGTGTCCCCGTTCATGTACCGCTGATCGTCTGACCCCCGCCGCTGCTCGGCACGATCATTTCGATCCCAAGATCGCGCTGAGAGAGAGCGCACTCAGCGCGGAGTTCCCCCCCCTCCTGGTCCGGGCCAGGAAGGAGGCTCGGTCCAACCCAATACGACGTACCTGCATTGGGTGATCGGGAGCAACGTAAAATAAAAAAGTGTAGTATGATGCGGCTGAAGCACCTTCTTGAAGTGTTTTACACATATCCAACAGATCACTATCCGATCACCTGCTGCTGCAGCAGATCCTGCAACCTGCTGGTATCTGTGCGACGTTGTGCAGGATCTGTGCACGTACACAGCACAGATCCAATCCAGGAAACATGTGCAGAACGTGCAGATTTACACGGCTTCCACCCGGCACTATGGTGAGCTGCCGGGATATATATATATATATATGTATTATTATTATATATATATATATATATATTCCTTGACAGGTCTAGATCGCGAAGCACGGGCCAGGGCTCTGTCAGATGCGTGAAAAAAAAAAAGCCAAAACCTCATCGATCACTCCCTACTATATGTGGTTTATGTTGGTCTCTCGCCAGGAGTACACATACACCGGGCTCGCGTACTATATAGCGGAGATTGTCGCGGAAAACCCTGCGGTGGGACAGATTGCACTGCCCTCTTTTTTGTTGCCTCCCCCGCTCGTCGAAGAGGAAGCGGCACGGGCCTTGTCGAAAACCCACCGACTGCGTCGGGCGCTCGGCCGTTGCGTGTCATGGGGTTGATTCATTTTGATATTTTTTGTTGTTTGGGGAGACCGTCGTCTCCAAAATGAAACACACGTATTGAGTAGTGGGTGGTACTGTAGTGCGTATTCAACTGAGTATGCACAGGGGCCAGAGTAAATAGGACCTACGGTACGCACAAAAACCTGTTATGCTTCACTATTTTTCCCCAACAATACTTGGTCCTATTTACTACGGCCCCCCGTGATAGTCATCTTTTAGTCGTTAGTTACCGTTTCCTGCTCTAATTTACGTCTGTCCGACAGGAGTACCTGGCCCACGTAAAAGCGGAGATTGCGGCCGAAAACTCGATGGTGGAGCAGTTTGTACGGGAACAGATGGGCATCAGCAACGAGGAAGAGGTGCGTTTTGCCTCGCTCCCAGGAACTCCTAGCGGCAAAAAAGGACGGGGGTAGGGGGAGGGGGTCGCACTCATTTGTTGCTTGCCTTAGTCATTTGGCCATTGACCACGCATCCCTTTCGAGGCGGAGCACCGTTCCTACTCTTAATAGAGACACCTCCAACAATTGGGCGCTCATTACGTTGTTCCCATAAATTACATAGAAACTTTTTGCTAGTCTTATCCCCTTCCTGTTTGGCCTCCTGTGGCCACCATCTATCTCCTAGGATAGCGATCGTTTTCTCCCTGATATCTAGTGTATCAAATTCCTCCATGTCACATTCGTCTATTTGCCTCATCTTTTCCAACACATCCCGTTCCTCCTTGTACATTTCACATTCTCCTACTATGTGAGCTCTACTCTCTATTGCTTTGCCACACGGGCACATCTGTGCATCTACTTCCCCCTCCTCCCGGCTACTGGTATAGCTCTTTCTTCTTTCTGGCAGGTCCAGGTCCCGTACACGAAAGCGCAGTTTCAGCGTTTTCGCGAAGTCCATTGGGCCATGCAAATACGTTTTCATTCTTATTCCTTCCCTCAACCCCCGTATATCTCAGTGTTTTTCCGATTCCACCTTGTTTCTTAGCGCTAGCCTTTCCCTTCTTTCTATCGTTTCTTCTACTTCTGCCTTGTACCTCCCAAACTTCCCGGCGGACATCATATCTTCTTGGTTTCCCCCTAGATCCTTCCATACTTTCTCAACTACGCCATCCCACCTTATTCCAGCTCGCCCTTTTGTTACTTTCTCCCATACAGCTCTATCAACTATGGCTGGCAACCTCTCTTTTGGCATGTTCCTTACTTTATATTGCCAGTTCAACTTTCTCATGTCTCTATTTGTCTTGAGTGGGTGCATTCCCAGTTCTGCTCTTAACACTGTATTACTAGTCGTACTTGAGCATCTTAAGGAGTTTTTTAGCTGCTGTCATTCGTACTGTTTCCAACTGTTTTCCGAGTTTCGCGTTCCCTTCCCTTCCCGCATATTCTAGCTTTGATACTATCACATTCATCAGGACACATCTCTTGATCCTGTTTCGAGGGACCATAGTAAATAGGACCTACGGTACACACAAGAACGTATATATTTAACCATTGCTACGAACAGTATCTGGTCCTATTTACTATGGTCCCCCGTAATAGTGTCAAGGTGCGAGTCTGTTAGGATCGCGTCCGTCTTGCCTACAGGCGCTTTACCCTTTCCTATTACTTTATCCTTCCATACTTTCTCAACTACGGAGTGGGGAAGAGGGGGGGGGGGGTGTACTCATTATCATGCGTTGCCGTAGTCGTATGACCATAGACCCTCGCATCCCCACAATGCCGGGACGGAGCACGTCGAATTGTCACAGACCAGGCAGACGGGGGGGGGGGGGGGGGGGGGGCCGGTATGACTCGATATCATGCATGGCCGTAATCGTATTTTCTCCGACCAGGTAGACATTGCTTGCGCCGCTCTCGAAGCGAAACGTGAGGTGTTCTGCGAGTCGCATGAAGGGTGAGCTGGATCCTACTGAGAACCGCTTGTGAGGCGGACTTGCATAGCTAATAATTTTTCCAATGTGGCCACTTCCAGAGACAGCAATGGGGGCACTATGTAGCTGCCTCGTGGTTAGTCCATCATAAACGCTACGTGATACGTCGGGGGGGGGGAGGTGTACTCGTTATCATGCATGGCCGTAGTCGTATGACCATAAACCCTCGCATCCCTACAGTGCCGGGACGGAGCGCGTCCGGTTTTCACTAACCAGGCAGACACTGCTTGCACCAAGCGCGAAGCGCCGTGAGGTGTTGGGCGAGTCGCATGAAGGGTGAGCTGCATCCTACTAAGAACCGCTTTAGAGGCGGATTTTCTTGCATACGGATGACAGCATCAATGAATTGATTTAATTTCTGGTGTGGCCACTTCCAGAGACAGCAATGGGATTACTATGTAACTGCCTCGTGAGTGCCTTGCCGTATACACACAACGTGATACGATCATCCCCCTTGTGCGGAGTAAAGGTTTTCCTCGCACAAAAAAGATCAAACTTGACCGCCAGCCGTGGTAACCGCCAAAAAAAAAAAAAAAAAAAAAAAACGGTACCCTGGCTGTCTAGCTCACGCAGTGAGAGGCGTGTTTTACAGCGTCGTCGCCAACCAACACCAACCCAACCTACATATACCAGGTATATAATTGGGGGGGGGGCGAAAATATGGTCGCGAGGTACAATGGGAAAAAAAAAACGCTATTACGGGGGAACCATAGTAAATAAGACCAAATATTGTTAGTAAAAATAGGTAAATAAATAGGTTTTTGTGTGAGCCGTAGGCCCTATTTGCTACTGTCCCCCGTAATAGAGCTCTGAGTAGCGCCAGGTCCATATATGCTACTGCACATTGAATGTTAATGTGCTGCTGAAAGCGGGACACATACATTCTCGATATGCAGTTCCAACAGCACAAAGGCGGAAGAGAGGAGGGGGGGGTGGAAGAGACGAAGCATAAAGATTGTCGTGAGTTGTTAACTCTGGTAGAACTGCACCTGTTTCTGGGAACATTCGAACGATGAAATCATCATGGAGAATATTCTCAGAAAGTTATTATATCCACCAAGCGGAGGGCTCAAAGTACTCTCGACCTTTTTTTTTTCATTGGCACTTCGCTACAACTTTGTAGGATCGAAGCGGCATCGACCGAGGTTTCCTAAAACGAAAGGCATTATACATATATCGGGCGCATCGGTTGGGGCTTCCTAAAACGCGTTTTACGAGAGGGGTATACGTTAGCATCTCATTTTTCTAAGGCTCAACCTCACTGTAGGAAAACTGTATACACGCCTCAAACCCGAACAACCGACTCCGAGAAAAATAAATAAATAAGCGAAGCCTGATACTGAACAGAATCCCACAGGTCACATAGGTATCCGACCAAGAACACAGTACAACATGAGACACAGATAAGGCATGCTACAATAGGGGTGAACCTTGGTAATATTTTCTGACGCTCAGCACTTGCGGAAGCTCTATACTATTAGTAAGCCATCTATACTATTAGAAAGTCATCTATACTATTAGAAAGTCATCTGTACTATTAGTAAGTCATCTACACTATTAGTAAGTCACATTCACTATTAGTGAGTCATATATAGTATTAGTAAGTCACCCAATAACTGACTTCGAGGAAAACCAAAGTGCGAACCCGATGAAAACAACGCCATGACCTAGGTATATAAAAAAGAGAAGCTGAACAAAACACAAGTCATCTTCGGGCGATATTGGGTACCAGGCATCTGGTATACATAGGTAGTTCCTCATTTGATGATGACCCCCCATTTAGTCACGAATATTTTGACCAAAAAAAATGATTTCCTTAAATTTCAACCCCAACGATATTCAGTATAGCCTCCTCCTCAGGTGCAACGGAGGCATGCTGCGACAGGGGTTCACCTACAGTAGTATGTTTTGAGGACCTCCCTCGCTTTTGAGGAGCTCTACTATACGTATACCTGGTGCATTACCCCACAAAGAAGCCATGGCTTTAAGAAACGTGTATGCCGCTTAACCCTATCATGTCGGAGCAATCATCTCGCGGCCTTCGAGGTCCTGTCTCTCGAAAAATATTTTGCGAAAGCAAAGGATATGCTGGGAAGTTCCTCGGTTGGGATGCCCCATCAGTCAGAATTGTTGGGTGAGGGCCGCTGTTATCGGAGAGATTTTTCGTTCCAGAATTTTCCGCATTGTTCGTAAAATTATTTCCATACTTGTGAAATACCACTCTGTCCCTAAATATAGGGACATTTTTTATTGAATATTAGTGTAAAAAGGTCTTTATATTTCGGGGCAGGGTGGTACTACAGTGGTTCCCAAACATGTGAACTTCAACAGAGGGAAAAATAAAAGGAACCTAAATTTCACATTTTTTGGAAGCTATGATATTCCTCAAACACGGGGGAAAAAACACAACTCTCGAAAAACAACGGCCCTAAAAAGTACCCCGCTCTTCGCTTGAAAAGTCCCATCAGCCAGAAATATTTTGGCCAATAAAAGGTAAAGGTACTAGATACAAGGTACGGTAATCCTATCGTAGCCCACGCCAGTGAGAAATGTTCTAGCTCAATAGCGAAACCCCTACCGTGGCACGCCATCTCCGAACAAGCCGTGTTGTACTCGAAACCCCCCACAGGAGGAAATCCCAGATATGCCTAGCGAGGAGCAGGCGGATTTGGTGGACAAGCTCAAGGCTAAGTGGGACAACGTCAACGCCAGGTAAGTCCGCAAACTAAAACAAAAACCTCAGTAATGCTCTCCTCGTCTCGGCACCAAGAAACCGTCTTTTCGTAGTTGCCGTAGTCAAATCCGTATTATGCGAGAGGCACAGGGCAAATGTCCTACTTACGTACCGTACGTTCAGTTTTTGAATAAATTATTGTTTCGTATGTTTCGCGTAAACATCGGGAGAAAAAAAAAGGTTGATTGTCTGTTTCTGACGTGCCAACGCGCTCTGAGCGGGTCCTAAGAGTAGCCTCCTTTCCCACTCTCGTCATTCCGCTGGTCCGGTAAAATCACATGAACACGGGAACAGGTACCAGCTTTTGACACACCAGACGTTGCTCGAAAACGGGCGCCTGGTGGTCAAGGCCCGACTGGAGAAGGAGTTGGACGAGCTGGAGGCGGACCTGTCTCTGCTCACCAGAGGACCCGTCGCTGTTGTGCCATGACCAGTTTTTCATGAACATGTTGCCTCTATTTTGCTACGTACAGTCGTATAGTCGCAGGCGGAGGGAGAGTCAGCATGGTCGTCGATGTAATCGACGCCATTAATTTGCTCGCAGTCGGGGGGGCGGTGTGTGTGTCAGCTTGCGTTCAGTACGCGTTGACTAGCTTGCTTTAGGTTTGTTTGCGCTAGCTCGTATGGCTTCGATCAATCCGTGTTCGGCTGGGATTGGGAACGGCATTGTCTAACGTGCTTTTTTGGTGCTGTTCGTGCTCATCGATGCAATGCTTTCCTTGCTGTTACTAGTCGCAGCGTGACCATTAGTCACCGTTGCGTTCCGCTTGTACACTTTCGATCTGGCTGGTTTTTGCTACGAACGTATAGTAGGGTTGGGAACAACGTCATATTCCTTCTTATTTTGGTGTTATTTCTGCACACCTATTCAACACAGGTATTGCTAGTCGCGAGTGACATTCTCACTGGTTTGCGTTTTCACTTGAGTTTTTAGGTGGCATAATACAGCTTCATTCAACTTGTTTGGCGCTAGGATGGAGAACCACGTTGTTACTTCTGTGTTGTTCGTAGGAGCAGTATAGATCGATGCAACATTTTTTTGTGCAGTAGTGATTATTTGGTCGCTTCTCGGGCCTTGGCTTTGTGTGCGTGCTTCTTGTCAACAGCTTCTCTCTGTCAGCTACTGGCTATGTATGTGGCAAACCACTACAGTGATATTGATAGTCGAACGATAAGCGCTTGGATTACTGCTTGGCAAGCCTGATTGCGAGCTTCAGCTCAGAGAAACGAGGTTGGTGTTGAAAAGGGCTCTCTTGGGCCAGGAACAAGGACATGGGAACATTGTGAGAGTGAAAGGGTGATAATGCTATCTTATCTTATCAGCTCGGCAAAGGTGCACGCTCTACGGCTAGGTGTACCATTGTGTCAGTACAGTGCACTGACCGACTCACAGCACGGTTCCTTGATGCCAGCTCGGGGAGACCAACACTTCCCGTCGTGGCAACTGATAGTTACTCCGTGCTATTGTTTCCGACCACCCCGCCACCAACCAACATTGGTACTGCTGTATAACATGCTTGTTGTGTGCTCGGACGTCTTTGCAAACCCTCCTTTGCAAGGTGTGTGTACCTACATCCGAACGGGAACGACTGTAGGGTACTGAACTGCTGTGCCTATTACACCGCATATAGACTACTACACTGCACCACTGATATACCAAGTAATATACGCATAGATGCACCGCATATAGTGCTGTCTGTAATGTTATGCGTTTTCAACAATAATAGCACCCCATATTATTGCTGGGCATTGTCTATAAACGACCACATTATTAGCGAGAAGGAACTAGGTAGGCTACTGGCTATACTGCTGGAGCGAAATGCCTATCATTAACACGACTCCTCGATGGAAATGGCATCGTCAAACCCAACATTCAACATTGACATACTGTAGTTCCTTAACCAACTTACGTATTATTGGAGCTAACTTGGTCGACTGCAGCAAGACTCAATCTCCGAAATACGCCCAAAAAATGGGCCCGCGTGTAAACAACGACAGTAGTACAACATTCTACCGCAATTGACGTGTCCACCTAAAATATGGAATTAGTTAGCTGATCTATCAGTCAGCCACGTCTCCGCCTGCGCCGTACGAAGAGAGTGTGCGACACTCTACACCGAGCTGTCCCTGCAGAGATAGGAGTAAACTTCATGAGTAAAGTTTCCAGTGGTTTAATTTTCTCGCAGTTGCAACGTCGATGCTCCCTCCCCCTCGCTCGGAGAATGCCTGCTCAGTACGAGCAGTGCTTGATCTACAAACGGCAGAATGGAGCCGAACCATCTTTACCGAAGTGCTCGATTGCTATGTCGCCGAGCATATGCTGCGTCTGCACGTGGTGGGTGGTAATCCTGCCACTCTTGATGAGCGCGCGCAGGAAGATTAACCGCAAAGCAGTGTGTTTTACCCTCGAGCTGCCCGTCGAGCTTCCTGCTACGTGCAACACACCGGTGCTGTCGCGGTTGACGAGCATTGGGCTGAAGGACTACGAGTAATTCCTTGGAGCCCAGTTCCATCATGACTTTGGAGAGGTAGTCAGCCCCCTTTCCCCCCAGGCTGAAACGTGGTGGGTGGTAATCCTGCCACTCTTGATGAGCGCGCGCAGGAAGATTAACCGCAAAGCAGTGTGTTTTACCCTCGAGCTGCCCGTCGAGCTTCCTGCTACGTGCAACACACACGGTGCTGTCGCGGTTGACGAGCATTGGGCTGAAGGACTACGAGTAATTCCTTGGAGCCCAGTTCCATCATGACTTTGGAGAGGTAGTCAGCCCCCTTTCCCCCCCCAGGCTGAAAGGTTACTTCATTGGGATCCAATTCCATCATGACGTTGGAGAGGGAGACAGCCCCCTTTACTCCGCAATCAGGTTGCGCAGTAAGTGCCCGCGGTATTGTGGTCCCGAATCTTATTGGTCGTCCCCTACCAAAGGAAGAGGAAGCCTGAGGTTAACTTGTGAGTGTACACGAAAGTAGTCATGTGCGGCATCGACCCGTCGCACTCCGACCCAGCGACCCCAGATGCTGGCGTTCCAATGACCCCATGGTATGATGATCCAGCGACCTTCAATTCTGATGCTCCAGTGATCTCAGACGATAACGAGGAAATTATCTGAGGCGATCGTGCTGCGTCGATCCCAGGCGATGCTGCTCCAGCGACCCTAGGCGGAAGTGCTCCGGTGACCCCGTGCGTTAGTGGTGATCCAGGTCGGTGATGCTCCGGCGACGCCAGGCTATATTGCTTTGACGATATCAGGTAACCTGACACTCCGGCGATCCCAAGTGGAGATGCCGCGCCGATCCGGGGCGATGCGGCTCCGTCGCCTCCACCAGCTTTCAGCTTGTACAAGTTCAGATCCAATTCCTCTTTTAGCTTCTGAAACGGCACCACGGCGTCACCTTTCTGCAGGTAGGTGGAGGTTTCCCTCAACGCGTGCTACAAGGAGTGTAGCACCCCGTTTCGGCCAAGACTGCGTTCCGACCGCCGGACTCCTCGACGAAAGGAGCTACCTGGTACCCAATGTCGTTGGAATGCCGTTCGTGTTTCACAACATTTTTCGCCATGGGGATTGTACGTGAGGCTGCACTTTCGTTTTTACTCAACTTTGGTTTTATGGGTAAGGTATTGAGCTTCTCAAGCGAGGAGCCTCAGAACAACCATTGTAGATCGTGGGTGCTACTCCTAGCGTGCGTCCTCTCTCCAGGATGGCCGTGCCCCCCCCCTCCCGCCGGTTCAATGCCACGGAGGAATACAAGGTGTGGCGCCGCAGGCTTGAGACGACCAAAAGAGGTAACCGACCTCGATGCCCCTTGCCAGCCTGATCGATAAAGTGGTGCCAGAGAGGATGCCATGGGCTCACGTGCTGTTCTACATACATTAGTTCCCCAGTCCTTTCCGGCGGTCGCGATTGTCTTCGCCGCATCCATCACCGTGTGGTTCATCATGCGTCCCGCCAGACCGGGCATCAGCTTGTTTGTTGTTGAACAAGTGTTCTACCGCTCTGCTTCCCACTAGATTCGCCATTCAGCTGCTGTTGGGAAGAAATGTCCGTCACTTATAAGTAGAACGCAGGCAGAATGACACCACCGAGTCGAAATCGTCGATAAAGTTGTAGGCTGGCTTCTCGTCGTCCTCAACGAAGAGGTCTGGGCACCGAGCACGGCAGTGGTGAAGGTGTTTATGTTGTATGGCCGTCGCGCCCCTGCTGACAGCAATCAGCATCGTTCAGAGTCATGGGTTTGTATTTGAAGCACCAAGTTTGCCCAGTCCCGCCCCAGCCCCGAGTTCCAGCCTTGGGTCCTGGAGGTTTCGTCTTGCTCCCAACCTTGCCCTTACCCTGCTTGGTGTATCTTCCAGCAGTTGTAAATCTTGTTCATGACGAGCATAAGAGTAGGGTAGTTGCACGAGACATGTTACGTCCTGTCACAGACGGTGGCGACTGTGACCATGGAGGTGGTGTCGGCTGATGCTGCCGGGCAGCATTTTTCCATGCCGGATGATCGCCACTCAGAAGGTAACCAAGGCCCGGGGTCGCAAACCCTATGTCTTGCTTCTCACCCTTCCTTCGCTCGCCGTTGGAAATACGACAACGATTGGATCGCCAGCTTCCTTGAACGCCTCCCCCGCTACCTGTTGCACTTGCAAATGTGCACTGCTTGCTGTACACGATGTCTAGCAGCAAGATGTTGCCGTTGCACGCCACAGAAAGCCAGGGATGGGCCCAGGGTGTCCCCTTGATGACCACAAGTCTACCTGCTACTTGTATCCGTCAGCGGGAAGACGCGAACGATGCTACGATATCAGGGGTGAAAGTAACGGGGTTTTAATTGATTATTTTTCTACCAGAGGGTGTGGCAGCTAGTTAGTGCATACTGGCAACATGACTCAACTCTATTGCAAGGGTGTTTGACCCCGAAAACAGGGAGGATGCAAGCGTAAATAAGCTGGAGACCCCAGATCGAGCGGGCAAGGCAATGACGAGCTCGATCTTTTATCAGCCCTTTGGAGTTTGAATGGAGCCCCCAACTGCGGCAGTACCGGTGTCATATAATTTGCCGTACAACTTCTTCTGGCAATGTTGTTAACAAATTGATGAAACCCAGCAGCCTGGGGCGCTTCGTGTGGCCATTTTGCTATAGGCGTCATTAGTTGTTGTCCATATAGTAGGTACCAGTATATATAACGAAGGACCACTGGACGCATTCTACGGTGGGGATGTGCCCATTTGTTTTTTGAGGCCTTTCGCTCCAAGAGCTCTCCACTTCACTGAAAACACTGGTTCATGAGAGAAAGACAGGAAACGGCAACCTACATCAACAATCCCCTGACCTAGGGATGCGACGAAACACGTTTGGGTAGTTGCTCAGTTATGGAGCTCGGTCAGTCCCAGTGACAGGTTTGGCCCAAAAGGTGCCACCCCTATATCGTAGCGCACATCGTTGCATGTATTTCAACGGTCACACGTATTTCAACGGTTACTGCCGTGGAAACGCACATACTCGAGGTCAGAATTTAGGCATACCGGTGAATATTGGCAAGGGATAGTGTCAGGGCGTGTCTTAACCCCCCCAGGGAGCATGGAACGAGCGGAACGGAACGAGGCTGTTCGTGGTCATTCGCTCCGTGCCTGTGTAAAAAAAACGTGTTTGGGTCCATGCAGAATCCTGGGCCTCGCCAGCCGAATCAGTACGAACGGTATATTTTGAACATGCCAGAGCACATTGGTGTCCACATCCATCTTCGGTGGTGTCCATCTACATCAAATAAGATCCTATATGTTCCCGTTCGGTCGGGCCGTTCGGTCCTCCCAAACAAGAAAAAGGGTGCAACACTTCTTCCTCTTCCTAGATACACAGTTTTTCTCGGGCTGCACTGAATCTATTCGTTCCCACAACCAATCAGCATCAATTCATGCAGCAAATAATATTCCATCCGGTTCGTTCCCATGCTCTCTTGGGGGGGTTAAGACACACCCTCAGTGCTGTTGGGGAACCCCTCTCGCTTGTGTCTGCGATTGGTTTTCCAACTTCTGGGAGGCATGGGGCGGTGTCTTCAGCTCTGCCGAGGCTCCAGTTCAGCCAGGACTCAGGGACGTCGTCGACCATGGCTTCTTTTGGCATCCCCTATCCATGTACCGTGAGTCTCCGTTCGTACCAGGCTGAGAGATGATGCTCGGCTTAGCAGGCCCACTGTCGGCTGCAGAGTTTGAGTTTTCTAATGCCTGAAGCCGAAATATGCGTTCTGGCATGGTGCAAAACACACCAAATCGAGTATGTGCAGGAAGAGTTCAGGGGTTAGACCGACAAGCCGGGCGTACATCGACGCAGGCGCTAGCGTCGTGGGTTTTACTGGGTCCCTACTGCTGCTGCGGCTGTGTGCCGCTGTTGTGCTGCTGCTGTTGTTGCTGCCTCCGCCACCACGGTGGGGCTGCTGTTGCTCACGATATTTTCGTGTATGGCGAATAAGCCATACACACAATAGGTAGAATACGTACGTAGATGTTCATTTGTTTTTTCAGCCCGATTCGTAGTCACCCACAGCATGATGAATCGCAGATTAGTCCACCGCAGGTGTTGAGGTCGCGCCTTATTTTCACCAATGACTGTCACGCATCGTACAACACTACGTACAAGGCAGAAGTGCGTCGTTGGGTCGGTGCGTCGATGGGTAGGTTCTTGGTGAGTGGGTGGGTGGATGGGTGGGTTTGGGGGTTAGTGGGTGGGGGGGAGGTGGCCATTGCGTCACGTCACGTAGCGATTCAGTCCGTTGGACGGTACTGCAGCGTGTTGTTGGGGCCGTGTTGTAATGTTACGTGACAGCTTTCTGAACCTAGTGGCATTGCAGCTTACCGGACCACTATAGTAGTTGTTCCAGCACAGCTGTTCTAGGAAACAAAACAGGGCTTAAAATGACCGACGCGGCTCTGTATGGGGTGTGTTTCGTCTCCGTCCATTTCCGCAGGCGGTCCCGCGGTGTGAGATGGTTAACATGTACTTGGTACGTCGTTCGAACCCTTCCAGTCGGGAGGTGACACGCAAGGCCTGGGAAAGGGATTAGAGCAAGGCCTAAACGTATTTCCACCCTGACTTATTTTGAGGACAGCCAGGATTGACCAGCACTACATGATCGCTTTTTCAGATAGCGATACGGCCCCGCTGTTTTTTGTCACGCCGTAGACCTTGGTTGTGCACCTCTGCGATGGCCTTGAACCCAACTCTTATTGTTCAATTGGACGGTCGGACGGGGTAGCGGGGTGTACGGTGTACGTTAGTGCCGGCGATGTAGCTGTCCACTTAATCATTAATGCGGCAGACGCTGGGGGGGGGGGGGGGGTACTCATTTGTTGCTTGCCTTTTTCATTTGACCATTGACCACGCGTCCCTTTTGAGACGGCGGGCGGGGGGGGGGGGGGGGGGGGGGGGGGGGGGGGGGGGGGAGCTCATAATCATACAGGGGGGGGGGGGGGGGGGGGTACTCGAAACCATGCATGGCTGTAGTCGTATGACCATAGATCCTCGCATCCGTAAAATGTCGGAACGGAGCACGCCGGTTTTTTACCGACCAGGCAGACATTGCTTGCTTGGGGGGGAGGATCCATGGCCGTGGTCGTATGTAGGAGGGGGGAGGGAATATCATTTGTTGCTTGTCTTAGTCGTGCGACCATTGACCACGCATCCCTTTTGAGACGGGGCACCGTTCCTACTCCTAATGCAAAAGGCCTCCAACAGTTGGGCGCTCATTGTGTAGTTTCCATATATTACATTGAAACGTTTAGCTAATCTTATACCGTTCCGATGTGCGTGGGTATTACAGCACTGTTGTAGAAAGAAGTGGTAATGAGGTGCGACCTCAAACCCTGCAGTGGCAAATTAGGCAAAGCTCGGGGATTGAGTAAGGGTGTCTTTCGTGTTACTGAGAGCGATGAACTGCCCTGCTGCCGGGAAAAATACCGGTTCTGTTTTAGCGAGGCCTCATGTTTCGCCATGAAACTTACACGAAGCTACTCATTCTACTATAATAGTCGTCCGCGCCACGTCGATTAGCAATTCTGACGTCATGATCGTCCTCCCCGGCCTGTTCGTGGTGTACTCTGGCCCGTCTACCGACGCCCACGCGTAGAAGAAATACCACGCGACGTCCGCGGTGATCGTCTCGCCCTTTCACGCCATCTTGTTGAGGTAATAAGACGCCGCACACCCACCCCGTGCACTGCTTGACATAATGTCATGCCTGATAGCATTCGTCGCGTCCATAGGCCGTTGCCACTAACCGGTGAACTCTTTTCTTGAAGCCGCAGCAGGAGTGCTTCGTGTTTACGAACATTTGGCCTACGAATATATGAACGGTCGGTGGAAGCAAGCGAATATAAGCCCCGAAAACGTCGCGGACCTATCCTCCCGAGCATAGCACGGCGAGGCACGCGTATTGGGCTGCTTGTAGCTGGTAATTCACGCAAAAGCCGCATTGAGCGTCTCGCCACATGGTGAGATAGGCGTCGCCGACTGGCGTTGAGTGCATGTCCTCCTGTTGGTAGACTATACATACATCAAAACAATCATTTTGTCAGCCGTAGTGGCATGAGACCGTCCATCTGAACTCGCGACGAACTCGCGACTAGGTCGAAGGGATCCTTGACAAAACTAGTATCGCATGGGCTACCGCCCGCGAGCATACGTCTGACACACAACGAAGATACCCAAGTATACACTCCCTCCTTGCGGTTTTTCGCTGCTGCTGTTGCTGCTGCTGTACGCCTTTCCCCTATCCGTTTCACACGGCAGAGGTGCATATGGTTAAAACCCCATGATGGATCGGACGTAAGCTGCTGCTTGCTGCTTCCTGCCTACGGTTCTGCTTCCGCTGCAGGGCTTAACTGCTACTGCTGCAATAGTGGCGACGTCGTCTCCAAGGTACCGTCCGCGGGATCATCCACCGCCTCTAACACGGCCTATCTTTTCACCCCGCCAGGGCGTTCTCCTTGTTCGTTTATAAAGAAAGGATACACCACTAAGCTACTCAGTCAGCGCTGACTGAGTAGCTCAGTGGTTTAACCTAAATATTTCGAACAAAAGAAGTACCTTTGGGCTCGATACGGCCTCCCGCCGATAACATCCCCAGGGGTTGACCAAGCCCCTAATCAGCGCCTGGTTTTTCCTTCATAATGCCCCCCTCCCTTGTCGTGCGTTCTTTTACTCAAGTGATTCACTCCACTTTCGACTCTCTGGTCGAGTGTTCTTTTATAGTAGTTCTCTCCACTTGATTTTCCCTTTTTCTACCCACGGCAGAAAAAGCGGAAATACGACGTCTGGCGGGACTCGAACCCCGGACTTCTCTTGTTCGATTATAAAGGATAGACTACTGAGCTACTCAGTCAGCGCTAACTTACTAGCTTAGTGATCTATCCTTTATAATCGAACACTCCTCGTACATATATGCAAGTACACTACACTACTATCATAACCTTTCATCATATCTCCAGCATACGAACTCGAAAACAAAAATAAGGAATATGATGTCTGCGAGACCCCCCTCACGACCCAACCCGTGGTGATTACAAAAGTAGAGCCCACTAGCGTACACAGTTAAATGACTGTACGTACGTAGAGCGAGCTTGGAGAAAGCCATTATATCCTCTGTCCTAAAAAAATGCCGCCAATCCAGATCACTGTGAGTGTGGGAAGACCCCTCACTAAAGGAACCCCCCCTCCCGGTTCCCGCAGCCACCATCGGACAGTACCGACGATGGTCGTGAATTGTCCCTCCCCGCTGTGCCAGCGGTGGCTAGCTGTTGCGTCCCATCGGACTCCTCCTGCACCTTGCCTTTTCGGACGCGTCAAAAGCGTGAGCATCATCCCAGGAAGAGCAATAAATCTCCCGATGTAGAGATTTCTCCGCCGCGCCTTCTTCTTCTCAGCTCGCGAAGGCAAGTCCCCGTTCCAACAGATATGCTCGAAGGTCTCCAACGTCGCCCCCGCTGAGGCTTTCCGAGGCTCTAGAGTGTTCGTAACCCTGAGGCGAGATAGGTTCCAAGCCATAGTATTAGTCGTCCCAAATGGTTAGGGGCAGAGAAAAGTGCTCTCACAGGCCAACACCCTATCACACAAAAGCAAAAAGGCTAGACCCAAACACCCCATATTATGCGGCACCCAATATTATTCCGATAGCTGGAACCGGCAAATAGTAACTGCCATAGCAGAGTCCAAACCAACACGTGGTAAAGATAAGGGTAAGACCACATACATGCTCGGATGCCTACCTCGTACGTATGCGCTTGTGCTGCTGCACCTCCGCTGCCAACTACGACGATACCTGCACTCCGGTCTGTCCTCCTTCACCGCCGCGCTTGGCCTCGTCCGGGTTAATACAGCACTGCTCGTTCAAATGGAGCACTTCCGCGTTCCGGGTGCTGCGCTGTGCATAAACCTAAATCTGACTCTAATTCCAATTGTTTGGTTCCCACACCGGGAGTGCAGTCGTAAAGGGGCGAAGGAGGTTCTAGTAGAGGGTCGTCGGTACTATTAAGATGTCAGAGAACCGGGGAGAATCGGTATTTTACGGCAATAGGCGCCATCCACGGTAGTGCGTCCAGGGTCGGGTAGACCCAAGACACATCTTTGGATAAAAATGACATATTTGGTCTGGTTACGCCGACGGGCGCCCTCCAAAAAATAGTTCCATGACGAACAAGGCGTTTTTTGTGTTCCGTAGAAGTAGAGGAAGCTTCCGTGATAGCGACGGAAGCTTTCGTGGAAGAAGCGGAAGCTTCTGCGGAAGTAGCGGAAGGATGCGTGGGGGTAGTGTGGAAGCAGGTGAAGTGGAAGCGGCGGAAGCCTCCGTGGAAGTGGCGGAAGCTTCCAAGGAAGAAGTGGAAGGTTGCCCGCGTATGTGGTCGCGCGGTGTTCTTACGCACTACTGGAAAGTCCATGGGAATTTCCGTGGAAGCTTCCACCGCTTAAACCTCCGCTTAAGCTGCTTTAATTCAAACAAAAATGCTTCCATGGAAGCACATGGAAACACCTTCCGCGCAAGCTTCCACTAACTTTCATGGAAGCTTCCGTGGAAGCCGCTTCCATGGAAGCTTCCAACAAAGATAGCTGCTTCCATGAAATTTTCTAGGGAAGCGTCCAACAACTTCTATGCAAGCTGCCGACATCACCAAGTAAGCTACCTCCACTAACTTCCATGGAAGCTTGCAACAATATCCATGGAAGCTTCCAACAAAGATAACTGCTTCCATGAAAGCTTCTATGGAAGCTTCCTACAACTTCCATGCAAGCTGCCGACATCACCATGCAAGTAAACTACTTCCACTAACTTCTATGGAAGCTTCCAACAATTTCCATGGAAGCTTCCAACAAGGCCGCCTCCATGAAAGCTTTCGTGGGAGCTACTATTCATATTTTCATGGAAATTTTCACTGGGAGCTTCAACGGAAGTTTCCACAGAGATGGAAGCTGAAATTTTCCATAGCTTCCAAGGAATATTTCACCTCTTCTACGGAAAATTCTTTGGGATTCCACGGAAAAAAACAATACTACACCTTACCCGCCGTGCCTCACTGCTCATGCAAGGTAGTTTGTCCCTGTAAAAACTACTGTACTTGGACTCTCTATGGCACTGCAGTTGTACACATTAGGGTTCGTTTGGCGTCTCGACCTTCAGGTCCTACCACATACATACATACCGTTGGCCGGAGGTCTTGTGGAGTACTGGTTTCAAGTGTGGAACCACTTCTATGGAAGCTCCTATTACTTCCATGGAAGTGAGTTCTGCTTCCTCCGTGGATTCGCTGGTTATTATTTGTACCTCAACGACTCTGGACGGAAACATAATACCGTTGGAATTCTAGATAGTAACAACAAACGATCCTTACATCTCTATGCAGAGTGGTAAATACGTAGCAGCTGCTTGTTGGTTGGTTTGCTATGTGCGTTTCGTAGATTTGTTCGTTTTTTACAGCAGTGCAGCATGTATCACTGTACCTTCCAGCGCGACTCGTGTTAGAAGAAGTTCTACCCTCTCAGGTGCTTTTCTTTTCCCTTTTTTTATCCTATCGATTTTTCTGTCCTACTGTACTTTCTACAGGAGATCCCTCCCTTTCGTAAGTCCGACTCGGGGCCATATAACAGGCACTTCTCCCCCCCCCCCCCCCCGCTACGGTGCGGCCTTAAATGTTATCGTGAGAAGAGTTCAGCATGTTCTTCCCTCGTTGACTTGCGTCGACTCATACATACACAAAATGCTAACTACTGCAGGCGCTACTGCTACAATACCTGTTACGTGGTCAAGGGTGAGTGAAAAAAATTCTGGACCCATGCTCCCCCCCGTCCTCTCGGCCGACCCCCCCCCCCCAAAAAAAAACTCGAACAAAGTATGTATTTCAAAGCCTTGTTGACGCCAGTTGGTCAGCAAGACGTTGTCGAAACGCTACATCTAAGCCGTGCGTGCGTTGTTGTTAAGATCTTGTTCATGTCTTACTATGTGTGTAGTTGGGTGGTTCTTGTTTGTTATTCAAGGTTATTTTTTGCGAAACTCTCGGTTTCATTACTGTTGTTTGGGTTTTCCGCGAAACCATTGACTGGTCAAGGCTGGCACAAATAAATCGAAAATTCCGTTCCAACTTAACCCAAGTTGAACAAACCAGCGCCGCCAAGATGTGGTCGGAAAAAAACGGCAAAATGACTTACTGTTTGATGAATGTACGACGCCCCGTCGCTTTTGGGTAGGCGAAATATTTGGAGCCATCTACCACACTGAATGGTCTACAACCACGCTACTTGAATGAATGGCGCCCACAGGCAAACGACCAACACATACAAAAAAAGGAGCAACTTGGAGTAGACCACTCAGATTTTACTCCGACCCCTCCCCCCCCCTCTAAGGCCAAGTCTTACGCGAAGCTTCGGCCGTTCCATTTGTCGCTGCAGTCAGAGGCGGAACATGTTTAGGCGTTTCGTCGCAAACCAATTTTCCCCCCCTCCTCCGCCCCGAGCACCCCCTCCCCTATTCATCATCGGATCCTTCCCTCCACCTCCTCCTCGATATCGATCTCCGGCCGGACCTATTTATAGACTTAGTTTCGTTGGACGTGTCGTGGTCGCTATCCCCCCCGCCCGCCCCCGCCCCCTCCCCACCGTCTTATTCTTCGTGTTATACCAAAACCTACATCAATGGCTCTCAAAGCAGAGCCTCGTGGTGTACTGAGCTCGAGTCACCTGCCTGATCTACCTTGCCTAGCCAGCTAGAGTTTCGGGTCAGGTTGCACCAGGCAATGGACCATCGGGCGGTGTTTATTCGCCTATATACACAGCAGTCCACAATGGAGTGCTGCTTCTTTCATCTCTGAACTCTGAATGCTCTGATGAACGATGAAGTGACTTGATAGTACCCAGTTCAAGTACTTTCGTCCCCAGCAACTCCCAGCTTAAGGTCAAGTACCTTATTGTGTGTAGGAATTAGTATTGAGTCGTTGTTTATATATGATTTAGTTATTTCGAGGAATAATCCTCCTCCCCCCCCCCCCCATTCCTCGGGCCCCAAACTCTCCTCGGTCGGCCATGCATGAGATCGAGTACATCTCTCCTATCGAGTACACCCCCCCCCCCCCCCCTCGGTCGGCCCAAGATGAATAAAGTGGAGTGTGGGTCCAGGATATTTTTTGCACTTACCCTTGACCTCGTAGTCATTTTTAGCATAGTAGTTGTAGAAAACGCCCCTTGGCGGGATTCGAACTCACGCGATCGACCTTAGTCGTGCGGGCGATAAGGTAGCACACCCCTTGGGACTAGCTGCAGAGACGAGTTTCTCCGAAGCTACTATTAATATTAATATTAATAGTGTAGGGGGAGACACAACGAAAATGGCGACGTTGGGAATATCTCGGCGATATCTTATCCGTACCTCTACACACCTCGCTCGGCGTTCGCACCGTCCCCGTTGTCGACCAAGTCAGCGTGATAAATTGGAAATTTCTCCGAGGGCGTGAGCTGGCTTGCGTGTTATACGGTATGCCACTATTGATTTTTCACCTGGGCGACCGGTTTCTGTGGTGGAAGGTACCCAGGATGATTAACCCGACACATTTTCAGATTATACGTAGCTTGCAACAACGTGACAACGTGTCTTCTGGAAGACGACGCGTTCTACGATAGAGGTCGCACATTTTCGCTGAAATGTTTTCTGAATGACGGGGCTCCTTGACCCGACATCGTCGAAAGGCCAAAATCTTGTAGCGAGCAATGAAGTTTTGGTATACTTGGGCCATGGGATTACTCATCGGGACGCAATCAGATTTCTGCTGAAGTCAGTTTTCGGGCGAGGAATATATAGAGCTCCTTGGGTGAGGAGCCTCAGAAAATTTAGGGTTAACCTCTATCGTAGAACGCCTCAGGCTACAATTCCATCATCTGTCAAGTGTCGCTACGACGAAAAAAAGGAGGTACACCGCATACATACGTAGAAATGACGCGTGACGCGGGATCTCGTTCGTCGTACGGGTTTCTTGCTGTGTGCTGTTATGATTACACGGCTCAAATCCACGGTGAAGTATTTTCTTGTTGATGACGCTGCGCGCTGTCGCCCGCGTCGGGAACATGCTGTCGGCTCACCTGTTCTCCTATTGGGCCACTTGGAGGGCCGAACAATTAATAGAAGACTTAGCTTGCCAACCGTGGAGTTGGCAAGAATTTCCTTACGCACAGAGAGCAAATAACACTTACTATATATCAGGTGGGGCTTTACGGGGAACCTTGCCATCGGACATATTACTATTGGTTGTTGTCCTTCATCTGTCATCGCAAAACGCATCGATCGTTGGTGGTGACTGCGCTACTTCTACTACTACTACTACTACGACTACTACTTCCACTACTACACTACTACTACCACTACTAATAATACTACTACTACAACAATAATACACTACTATTATTACTACAATACTACTACATCCCACCACACGTCTAGGAGTTTCTGGCAGGCCTCTACGCCGAATGGGAGGAACGCCTGACTAGGTGGACCCTCGGGGTACGAAATGCATTGGAGGCAGGTGACGTGGTGCCTCCTTTTCCGACGGCAGTGGCAGACACGCAAGGAGGGACGGGTCAGGCGCTGGAGAGCGAGCCATTAACAGGGGGGCATAACGATCAGGGCGAAACTGCTGGAAATGCCATTGAGAATCGTCCGGCCGCGGGTAACAGGGACGCTGCGTCAGCGGGACAAGTGGGGACCCCCCGGACAACATCCAGCACAGCCCTGACCAGGTGCACCCTCGGGGTACTAAACGTGCGGGAAGCAGGTGATGCGCTACCTCCTCTTCCGACGGCAGAGTGGACCCCCGGGCCCAAAACGCGTTGGGGGTAGGGGACGATTTGCCTCCTTTTCCGACGGCGGCGGTGTCCACAACGGAGGAAACGGTCCCGACGGCGGAAAGCGGTCCGCAAACTAGGGGGCAGGTGGAGCAGGGAGGCGCCGCTAGGAGTGCCGTAGAAAGCCGTCATACCGAGGGCGGTAGGAATGCCGCGCTAGCGGGACAAGTGGAGATCCTCAGGCAAGGCCCAGTACCGCCTCTGCAACATTTGCGGTGGCAACGTCTCCTAGACCAGCTGGCAGCGCATCGCCCTCGCGCGAGGGCGGCCAAGGTGGAATGGGGACAAACTTTGGAGGTTCCTGTCCAAGTGCTGCGCGGCCTCTGCCTCCGGCGGCGGAAACGACACCGCTGGGAGGAGAAGCTCTGGCGTCGGAGGGCGACTCGCGGATAAGGGGGCAGGTAGATCAGGGAAATGCTGCTGTAGCAGCCATGGAAAACCTTCAAACATCCAGAGACAGGGATGTCATGCCATCGGGACGCTTGGGGGTGCCCCTGACACCATCCGGCGCCACCCCAGCAACACCTGGAGATACTTCTTCTGAACCTGGTAGCGCAGCCAGGGAGGGGGGTGGCACAAGAGGCGGACGGGGCCGACCGCGGGGGTCTGGGAGGGGGTCACGAGCGAGAAGCACTGGGAGAGGGGCCGTCACGAACCGGGAAAGAATCCCTCGACCCGGCGGCAGTGAGCCGCCCTCGGCCCCTGAACCGAGAGGGGGCAGCGAGTCGTCCTCGGCTCCTGGATCGAGAGGGGGCAGCGAGCTTCGTTCGGATCCTGGATCGAGAGGGGGCGGTGGTGAAGAGAGAGAGCTCCCCAGGGAAGGAGAAGGTAGCGAGGGGGGAGGATCAGCATCGGGGAGCGTAGGGCGACTCCGTGCATTCATTGGCGCCAGTCAAGACGGCGTGATGTGCGGGGGATGCCGATCGGCAATCGCTAGGGGGCACAGAGTGGTTGGGCTGCCGTGTGGAAACCAGCACGTTATGCACGCGCGGTGTGTGGTGGAAGCTATTCGAAGGAGTGGGTCACACGCGCAACTCCTTTGCGCTACACGAGGGTGCATAGCCCGCCATGGGAGACGGGAATCACTGGAGGCAGCAGTTCAGGCTGATCCTGGACTCCGTGTTACGGTCGCAGGACTTGGAGGAAGGCCGGACAACAACTACGATGAACGGAGGGAGGAGCTTTGCTACCCGTGGGACCAGGATTCGTTAGGAATAGCAGGTCCACTAGATGGTGTTTCTCTTGAACAGCTCGAACAACGTTTCATCACCGTTGTTAAGGTGCAGCCGGGCTAGCTACTGTCCACGCCAAGCTTCTCACCCACGTGCTCGGTCTCCTGAACCACGCCCTCGGAGCGCATTGGCCAAACAGACACTCAGAGACGCCGAGTCCGCTCCTGAGGGCCATTAAGCTGTGGTACATTGTGCCAGCACTGCTACACTCGCAGGACAGCCGCGTGAAGCGACTCGAGAGATTCGCGTCCGTCAAACGTGGTGACATCACGTTTATTCTCCCGTGGTTGATGGAGTACACACCAGCCGAGCATCGACACGGCTCAGGGGCTCAACCTACGAAGCCACAGACGCGGCTAAGTACGAGAGAGCGTCGTCAGCCTGTCGCCACTCGGGCGGTGTGTCAGTAGCAGCACGCTGTCTTCTCGCGGAAGCGCGAGCGCCCGGCAACGAGGTGACATGGGAGCGGGTGAAAGCCAAATTCCCGGGGGAAGATCGTGCCTCCATCTCCGAGTCGGCAGCGGCAGCGGTGGCAGCAAGCTCCACGGAACCGGAGAAAGGGAGTGTTCCCAACTGGCATCCAGAGCAAGAGTTCGATTCGCAGGTGGCCCTCGACGTCATCAACTCACGAAAGGCGTTATCAGGCGCGGGGAGTGACGGTCTACGCTTCTCACACCTACAGTCGGTCATCAGGACCGGTTTCGGTCGCGAGAAGTTTGGAGCTAGCATCGAAGCCTTTTGGAGGCGGACCTTCGACGACCCCGGTGCATTCCCACCGGAATTCTGGCAGCTCTTCTTGCAGTTCAACCTCACTGCCTTGGGGGGAAAATGTCGCCCCGTATGTGTAGGTATGACATGGAGACGTCTTCTAGCAGCCGGGACTATGCGGAAGTGGCGGCCACGGCTGGAATAGATTAATCGTGAGGCAAGACAGTTTGGGGTAGGGGTTCGAGGGGGGGTAGAGCAGGTAGCTCTACGCGCCCGGGTGCACCATGACGCAAGAAACTGGCTCATCCTAACCGACTGTTCCAACGCCTTCAATACTGTAAAGCGGACGGCAGTACTTGCCGGGGCGGCCACTTGCGTGCCCGCGCTCACGCCGTTCTTTGCTAAATGCTACGGTGAGAGGCCCGCCCCTACGTTTCTTCCAGATGGACTCGGGGGAGCGGCGTGAAATTGACTGATCCAGTGGAGTGCAGCAAGGGGATGCCATGGGCCCGGCGCTGTTCTGCATGCCACTGCTGCCAATACTCAAACGGGTCCGTGAGGAGTTTGAACCCCGGGGTGTCGAAGCCTTTGCCTACCTCGATGACATCAGCATCGGTATATCAGAGATCACGCCGGACACGGTGAGAGTAGTGCCCTTTCTCCAGCACGAGCTGTGCGAAATAGGCGTTGCAATTAACCCCAGCAAGACGGTTGCTTTGCCTCCAAAAGGGCATGTGCCTACGCCGGAAGAGATAGCACTTCTGGGGGGCATAGGTGTCCGCATTGCGGAAGGGGGTGGGGTAAAGGTGGTTGGCGTGCCCATAGGCACTGATGCATTCGCGGTGAACAGCGCCGTCGAGATATTAATAGTACGAGATGGGGGAGCAGAGCAACTCGCGCGCATCCTGCCGCGTATGCCGGACAAACAGTCGGCGAACCTCATCGCCACCAGTTCAATGGTGAAGCGGACCTCCTACATTGAGCGGGTAATGGACCCGGAGCTGTCACTACCCGCGTGTCAGCGGGCAGACAATAGCGCAATATGGATGCTCGAGCGCCTTCTCGAGCTTCCAGGGATAGCGGACGAATCGCCGTTCTTTGCGGACGGATGCCCCGCGAATCGTTGACGCTACAGCCCCACCAGAAAGCGCAGGCGAGCCTCTCCATAGGGGCCGGGGGGTTTGGACCGTCATCGGCTGAATCAAGGAGAATGTCAGCGTCCATCGGGAGCTTAGTGGCGACGGTGCCAGAGGTCCTTGCTGACCTCTCCGGTCCATTGGGGGGAAACGTCCGAAGGGAGTTGCCCAATTCGTACCTCGTTCGCCGTATATGGAGTAACGTCAGGGACCTCCGTGACATCCATGGGGATCGGAGGAGGCAATGGCGAACGTGGTCCCGGAAAGCTGGCGGAACAGGGCGTTTCGCGCGAACGAGGAAGGAGTCTTAGAGCAGTATGATATGGAGGCATTGCCAGCACATGAAGCCCAAACGATCAGCTCCCACAAAGCGCAGCACAAGCTGGGGCAGCAGGTAAACCGAGTACGGTACCAACGGTACGTTGCGTCTCTGGACCAGCTGCCCGAGGCAGCAGGCCCGTCGAATCGGAACGACGTGTTCGGGGGAATCGAAACCAGAGATCTTGCCAAGGCTCGGCAACGGAGCCTATCGGGACCAGGCGCTGTCGCCTGTTTGAGGGCAAGGCCTGTGGACACGGCACGAATCATACCGGCTTCGGAGTACGTGTCTATATGGGACGGCGCTTCCTGGGAATGGAGGAGCCCACAGCGACGAGGTGCCCCTGCTGCGAAGCGACGGATGTCACCACGCGTCACGCGCGCACATGCCACCGAGCAGGCGCGCAAGTAAACCAGCATCAGCCGCTAGTCCACGCGCTGTCCCGCACCTTCAAGCGGTTGTCCATCCGCCATCAAACGGAAAGCGGAGCGCCCTTCAACGCCGACAGAAGCCTCCGCATGGATATAGTGATCGAGAGGGGAGGCCTCCGAGACGCTACGTCGTCAGAGTACCGAAACAAGGCGATACTCCTCGACAACACGCACGCAGACCCCCAAGCGAGAGTCCACATGCGGGCTGGCAGCGCTGATCGAGACGGATCAGCTGCCTCCACTTCCGAGGCGCGAAAGCGCAACCACTACGCTCGTGCAGGACAAGTGTCCTTCGACGAGCGCAGCCATAAACTTGTCACCCTCGCGGTGCAAAGCTTTGGACGCCTCGGGAAGGAAGGCAGCGATTTCATCGACCAGCTGGCAACGAGCATCATCGGAGGAACGGACGGGGGATCTCTAGCAAGAAAAGGGGTTTGTAAGGAGCATCTTTTCCAGATCATATCGGTGACCACCCAGGTCGCGATCTCGCGCAGGGTGCACCGATATAAGCTCGCCCTGCGAGACCGCCAGGCCGCCAGGGGGAGAAGAGAGGAGGAAGGAGGACTACTTCCCATGGCGTGGGGATGGAATGTAGATGCGGCGTAGGACGCAGGGCGTATAGATACATAGTAACAAATATATCGGTAAAAGGTGGTAGTACATATTCAATTGAGTATACGCAAGGAAGGAGAAAAGGTTGGATAAAATTGAGGGTATTCGACGAATTATGTTAGTTTTTTCATCTTGAATGAATAACGCCCTGCACATTGTCAGAAGGCAAATACTAATAAAAAAAAAAATACTACTACTATTAATACTACTACAAATATTACTATTACGGGGGTCCATAGTTAATAGGACCTATGGTATACATAAAAAAACTATATATTTACGTATTTTTACTAACAAATTTTGGTCCCATTAACTATGGACCCCTGTAATACTACAGCTACTACTACTACTACTACTACTACTACTACTACTACTACTACTACTACTACTACTACTACTACTACTACTATACTACTACTACTACTACTACTACTACTACTACTACTACTACTACTACTACTACTACTACTACTACTACTACTACTACTACTACTACTACTACTACTACTACTACTACTACTACTACTACTACTACTACTACTACTACTACTACTACTACTACTACTACTACTACTACTACTACTACTACTACTACTACTACTACTACTACTACTACTACTACTACTACTACTACTACTACTACTACTACTACTACTACTACTACTACTACTACTACTACTACTACTACTACTACTACTACTACTACTACTACTACTACTACTACTACTACTACTACTACTACTACTACTACTACTACTACTACTACTACTACTACTACTACTACTACTACTACTACTACTACTACTACTACTACTACTACTACTACTACTACTATACTACTACTACTACTACTACTACTACTACTACTACTATTAATATTACTACTACTACTACTACTACTGCTGCTGCTACTACTACTACTACTACTACTACTACTACTACTACTACTACTACTACTACTACTACTACTACTACTACTACTACTACTACTACTACTACTACTACTACTACTACTACTACTACTACTACTACTACTACTACTACTACTACTACTACTACTACTACTACTACTACTATAACTATTAATACTTGCACAACACAGCAGTTGTTGTGACTACAGCACGACGACTCGGGCTCGCCTCCAACAACATGCAAGATTATACGTCTTTCGCGAAGAAGTCGTGGACCATTCGGGGCGGGTTACGCATGTAAATAGATACCAGGACGGAACTCAGTGAACTCGAAATACTGAAACAACGGCTGTAAACAGGGTGAGCGACTGACGATCTGTGGATTGGCGAGTGGATTGGGAATGCTACTAATAGCGACGAAACCCGGATACGATTCTGTCTTGATCTCCGTTTTGACCACAACTTATGGATGACATCGAGTGGGATGTGGCGGGTGGGCATGGAGAGCATGAGAGAGTTCGCGAGACTCTGGAGGAAGCTGGAGCTTGGCTGTTGGACCACGCTCGTTCTTGAGTGCGCTTCCCACACTACCCGGAACAACTCTCCCACCTCTCCGAACAACTCCGAAACGCCGGAACTGAAACTGACTGTGGGTGTGACAACGAAACGCCCGTTTTTTTTTTGTTTTGTTTTTTTTTCGGCCTTGGCCATGTTTCTTCCCCTATGGCCAGATGCCACCGTTCATGTTGGAAACCCTCGCATCATCATAGCTTGAACGCGCACCGTGTGGGTGCTCTTTTTGTTCGTTCCTGCAGTTACGCGTGCGCTGTCGACCCAACGAGAATGGCTTTCGTCTCGACCTCCAGCTCTGCCTTTCCCCTCGACGCAGCTCGCAGCTGGCGACCGTGCGTAGACACATCCGGAAAATGTGCCGCCCCAGTCGGCATCGGGAGTGGCTATGGGTTTTTGAGAGGGGTTGCTGGAAGTCGTGTCGACAGCTACCACGACAGAGTGGCGACGAGGAGGCAGCGACCGGTAGAGCCGCCGAGGTTCTCAGCGTTAAAGGCGTTGGCACCGCGTACCAGTGAGTCTGGAGAGGGGTTTGCGACAGCGGGAATCCGCGATCGACTTCACGAAGACGGCGCTTCGGCTTCGTCTCCGGACACGCGAGAGGCAGTTACTGCTCCCGCCAGCTGTAGCAGCAGCATCAACAGGAATAACAGCGATAGCAGCAGCAGCAGCAACAATAACAGCATGATCAGCAGCGATAGCAGCAGCAACATTGGTATCAGAAACAGAAGCGATACAGTCAGCGACAGCAACATTGATATCAACAACAAGAGCGACACGAGCAGCATGAGCAGCAGCAGCAGCAACGACAACAGCAACAGCAACATCACCGATAGCAGCAGCAGCAGTATTGCTGTCGACCGTACCAAGTACTGCAGCTTTGCCGACAGGAGGCAGGCGGAGGCCGAGGGGATATCCGTGGCCGCCTTGCAGCGATCTCGAGCTTTCGTGAAAAAAATCAAGAGCCTACCGAGGTATCGGCCTTGGCAGGCGGTGCTTCTCGAGCTCGACGGCGACGATGAAACGGCTATATTGCGGCCTCCTCAGACTCAAGACGGCGCCAGCGGCGGTGGCAGCGACAACAGCACTAGCAACAGCAGCAGCAGCGGCAGCGATAGTACCGATAGCAGCGATAGCAGCAGCACCAGCGGTAGCAGCAGCACCACTACCACTACCACCACCATCACAAAGCGGCATCAACGGTGGCGGTGGCGGTGGCGATGGTGTTGGCCCTGACTCAAGCATCGCGGTTGAAGAGACCGGCATGACAACGCGCATGTACGCCGCCTGTATCGGCCACCTGGCACGGTTCAACCGGTGGGAAGAGGCCGTGGAAACCCTTCGCCAGATGAGACAAGCGGGTGTAGCCCCAGACGTCTACTGCCTCTCCACGGCGCTGAACGCCTGCAGGAGGGCGGGCCGGTGGGCGGAGTGCCTGCGCCTGCTTGACGAGGCGCAGGGCTGGGGGGCAGAGCTCAACGACGTCTGCTACAACACCGCAATATCTGCCTGCGCGCGGGGGTCTCCGATGGGAGGAGGCGGTGTCCCTCTTGCGGTACATGCCGACGGTGGGCGTGGCCCCGAACGCTCGCAGTTACAGTGCGGCTATCGCCGCCTGCGGTAAATGCGGGCAAGAGGGTCTTGCCTTGTCCCTTCTGGGGGAGATGAAGGCGAAGGGCGTGGAGCCGACCGTGTACAACTACAACGTGGCTATCTCCGCCTGTCGCGGCGGTAGCGCCAGCAGCGGCGGCGGTGGCGGCGGCGGCAGCAGCAGCAACACCAGCAGCAGGTACGGCAGCAGCAGCAGCAGCGGGTGGCGGCAGCAGCAGCAGCGGTAGCAACAGCGGTGGTAGCGGCAGCAGTATTCTCGGTGTTATCAACGGCGCTAGCAACAGCGATAGCAGCGATAGCAACAGCGCCAGTAGCAGCACCGGCGGCGGCGCCGGAGGAGGAGGATGGGAAAAAGCAATCGCGCTCCTCCGAGAGATGCAGGGCGCCGGAATCGCCCCGGACTGCTTCAGTTACGGGCAGGCAATCCTGGCGTGCGGGCGGGGGCGACAGTGGGAGCAGGCCGTGGCCCTGCTGCATGAGATGCCGTCGGCGGGGGTAACCCCAGACGGCTTCTGTTACGTGACCGCCGGGGCGGCCTGCGGCGCATGCGGACAGTGGGGAAAAGCTCTGGAGATCCTGAAAGAGCGCACAGCGGCGGGGATCCCCCCCGACGTCCCCGCCTACAACATGGCCATCTCCGCGTGCAACAAGGCACGGCGGTGGGAGGAGGCCGTGTCTCTCCTAGCGGAGATGCGGAGGCTCGGGCTTACCCCCGACGTCGCCAGCTACAACGCCGCCATCTCGGCCTGCGGGAGGGGTCGGGAGTGGCGAAAGGCGGTAGACCTCTTGAGGGAGATGGCTCGGGTAGGGGTAACCCCTGATGCGTACAGCTACGGGGGCGCCATCGCCGCTTGCGGGAACGCGGGCGAGGCTGCGCAGGCGGGGGAGCTCCTGGAGGAGATGTCAGCCGCGGGGTTGCCTCCAGACGCGTTTGGGTTTAACTCGGTTTGCACGGCCCACGGGCGCAACGGGCAGTGGCAGGAGGCGGTTGCCGTTTTGAAGGAGATGTCTCGGAAGGGTTTGACCGCGGACATTGTCAGCTACAGCGCAGGTGGGTGGGCGGGTGGGTGGGGAGGTGGTGGGTTGGTGGGTCGGTGGATGGGGATGGGCCGGTGGGGGTGGGTGGGTTGGACTCCATGGCTTCTTCTGTCTACCCGACTCCTCATTCTCCTCGTTCGTTTCGGCTCCTGGTCTCATGGTGTTTGGTTGTCTCATCACTCCAGGACTCTAGTATTGTCTACACGCCCTCCTCTGTTTCATCTCCTCCCTGCCCGGATAAGATAATTATTTTTTTTAATAATACATGAAACAAACGCAGGATCAGAAACGATGCTCCGTCTCGAAAGTTATCCGTGGTCAATGGTCAAAGGACTAAGGCAAGCAACAACTGAGTACACCCCCCCCGCTCCCCCCAGCCATTGTTGCGTGCGGCGCGCATGGGGAGTGGAAGCTAGGGCTGGAGCTCCTGCAGGAGATGAGGGCGGTGGGCGTTACCCCCGACGAGATGGCCTACTCCTCGGCGATTGCGGCTTGCGCGAGGGCGGAGCAGTGGGAACGGGCGCTGTCGCTGCTCTCGGAGATGGTGGCGGTGGGGTTGTCCCCAAACGTCGTGTGCTACACCAATGGTGAGCAAGCATGATAGGACACAAACGTTTTTGGGCGCGCGTCAAGACCTCTTTAGGCCTTAGTATCAGGGATGCGTGCTATCGATCCACGTTTACAACCGGCTCACAAAAATTCCATCGTACGATATTTTCGGGAAAATGGCGGTTTCCGTCGCAAAGAAGGATGGGTTGTGAAACACGCGCGAGCGACCGAGGTATCCCTCACGAAGCTGGCAAAGCTTGGAATGGTAAAGCTTAGTATCGACTACGTACGCGTACTTCGACCGAGTCGCACAAGCTGACGCATTTGTGAGAGTTTGCTGGGTTTTTTTGTGTTGTACAAGGACACCAATCACCTCTCCTTTTCTTTAGCACTCGCCCCCGCCACCCTTGGTCCTCAACCTCCTCCTCCTGCCACCTGCACCACTCGACCCCCCCCCCCCCCTGTCTTTGGAAGCCATCACGGCTTGTGGAAAGGCGCATCAGTGGGAGCAGGCGGTGACGCTACTGCGGGAGATGACGGCAGTAGGCGTCGATCCAGACGCGATCACCTACCAGGAACGGTGCAGTTGTGATTGTTTTCGCTTTTTGTTTTTGTGTCTTTTTTTTTTTGCTTTCACGTTTGTTTCGTGCGATGTTTTTTATTGTTTGTATTTTTATTTTTCGTGTGTCTACGTTTTTTAGTTTGACTTTTTGTATGTGCGTGTGTTCGTGTGATTTGTGCACGTTTTCTTTTTCGTGCGTTTTGAGCGTTTTCCCGCGGTTTGGGGGGTATTTTTTTTTTCGCCGGTTGATGTGTTGTGTTGCTCTTGCGTTTTCTTTTCTTTTTTTTTTGCGTCCTGATGTTGCGGTGTTTTTGGTGCAGCGAACTAAACTCTCCCAGCAACACCATGGTCGTCAAACAACGAACAAGAACAACCACCACCACCACCACCGCAAGGCAACGAGGACAACTGCACAGAACCACACTGCTGTACCATCGCAGGGCAGCGAAAACCAACGCACAAGAATGCGACTGAAAAAAAATCAGGTCATTTCGGGGGTGCTCGAAAAAAAAAAAAGAGAGACAAAACCACCTCTTGATACATACGCTCCTTCCTAAGGCCAAAATACGAAAAGAAACCACCGCGGTTCTGGACGAAATTACGAAATGATAGTTTTTTTTTTTTTCATTGCAGTATTTGGTCGGTTTGTTCCAGTATACCCGCCCCTCCTGTCTGAGTATCGCTGATGGGTGGTGGGGTGTCGGGATTTTTTTTTCTATCGTATACCCGTGGTCATACATATTAGGGCATTACCACAGCAGCAGACCTAGCCTCTGGGTCCATCATATCGGCAGCGAGCAGTGCCGTGCTCTTACTCGTGCACCTATCACGAGAAGCTAGGACGGGGGCACGGGACGAATATGGTCGTTCTTCTCTTCTCTCTGACTCTGAACAAATTAAGCCATTTAGTTTCCGTCGGTAGAGCCCATGGCTATAAATAATTAATTCCGTCGGTTGTGAACAAAGTAGGCATCTCACGTGAACTTAGAGATACTACGCATATATTTCAGATTTTTTTTTCTTTTTGCGGGCGAGATATGAATACGGCGACCACGAAAAAAAAAAAAAAAAAAACGCCCCGTGCCGTACAACTGTTCCAACAGCCGTGTACAGGTGCAGTACGACGAACGACGAGCATGCTACGCCCCGTGCCGTACAACTCGTGGCTTTATTTCGTGGGTTTGACGCGATAATAGCTAAGCCCTCGACCTTAAGCAGTGGTCGATGCTACTGCTGTAGTCGTCCTTTTTATTTTTTATCACGTTTTTATTTGTCTTTTGATGCCCTAACCGGGTTTATTTTTACTCCCGTTTCTGTGTGAACGGTGCTCCGTCTCGAAAAGGATGCGTGGTCAATGGTCAAATCACGAAGGCAAGCAACAAATGAGTACGCCCCCCCCCCCCCCCCCCCAACACACTAATAGTCTGCCTGGTCGGTGAAAACCCGACGTGCTCCGTCACGGCATCGTAGGGATGGAAGGGTCTATGGTCATTTGACTACGGCCGTGCACGATAATGAATACTCCCCCCCCGACATGCTCCGTCCCGGCATTGTAGGGATGCGAGGGTCTATGGTCACACGACTACGGCCATGCATGAGATCGAGGACATCTCTCCTATCGAGTACACCCCCCCCCCCCCCCCTCGCTATTATATATGTTATATATATATATATATTTTTATCCATCACTTTTACTTCCCAGCCCACTCGTAGGAGGTTTTACCCTCGACGATCTTCTGGACAAGCCGTGGTCACAGGTGTCGTCCCTTCTCCCCCCCGGTACGTGCCTTTATTTTTGTCGCGCATAGGGTTCAGCATTCCCACTGCTCGTCGATTTTCATCGAATGTAGCCAACTCACGCTTTCGCGCTTTCCGCTTATCAATTTTTTATGCAAGAAAAAGTCCCTATGAGCATGCACTCGGTGGGACTTGAACCCACGAAATTGATCTTGACAGGCACGCGGACCACCTACCAAGCCGCCGGGGACGGGTTGGGTTGGCGTCGGTTGGCAACGACACTGTAAAACATGCCGCTCACTACGTGAGCTAGACATCCAGGGTACCGTTTTTTTTTTTTTTTTTTTTTTGGCGGTCGCCCACAGCTGGGTCGAGTGAGATCATTTGTGCGAAGTAAAGAACCTTTACTCTGCACAAGGGAATTGATCGTATCACGTAGTGTTCACGGTAAGGCACCCAAGAGGCAGTTACATAGTACCCCCATTGCTGTCTCTGGAAGTGGCTACACCGGAAATTAAACTAACTCATTGAAGCTGTCATCCATATGCAAGTCCGCCTCACAAGCGGTTCTTAGTAGGATGCAGCTCACCCTTCATGCGACTCGCCGGACACCTCACGGCGCTTCGCGCTTGGTGCAAGCAATGTCTGCCTGGTCGGTGAAAACCCGACATGCTCCGTCCCGGCATTGTAGGGATTCGAGGGTCTATGGTCATACGACTACGGCTATGCATGAGATCGAGTACATCTCTCCTATCGAGTACACCCCCCCCCCCCCCCCCCCCCCCCCCCCCCCCCCCCCCCCCCCGGCTAACACACTCTTGTTTTTTTTTTTCTCTTTCTATAATTTCACTTTCCGCCGTGGGGTCTGTCTCCACCCCCTTCGAGCGGCCATCTTGGACTAAGGCTGTGTATATTGCTTGCTATTGTTCAACCCCACCTCCCCCCCCCCCCCCCCCCGGCCACAGGTCGCCATTTTGCGTTTTGTTTTTTTTATGGTGATTTTAGCTTTTGTTTTACTTTCAATTTTGACTACAGTAGTAATCTTAGTCAATGCTTCCATCTTGAAGTCTTATTTCAATTGCCATCGCCGATCCTTTTCTGATTTATCCTTTGTCATGCTGATTTTCGCTCTTTTAGTCCAATTTTCATGTTGTCCTTACTCTTAACCATACGCCATCATTCTTTATTCCACCTTTTGTTTTAATGTTCAAGTTTCACCGCGGAACCCTTTCTCGATTCCCTCCAGGCGGTCATCTTGGCCTGCGGCAGCGTGGGGCAGTGGGAAAAAGCCGTGGGTTTCATAGCGGAGATGGAGGCCTCGGGGGTCGGGCAGCACGAAATTTGCTACCTAGCGGCGATTAAGGCGTGCGAAAAGGCGGGACAGACCGATCAGGCGGCTTGCCTCGCGGAGACGCTGAGGGGGCTACCTCCGACTGCACGAGGTAGGACACGGAATATATGCCTTCTACGACAGGCTACAGCAGTGCCGATCCCTCTATTGTGCCGGTTGAGTAGTGCCTGCTGCCCGCTACCCTCTATAGTGCGGTCGGGTACGGAATAGACGCTTTCTACGACAGGGCACAGCAGTGCCGTTCCCTCTATAGTGCGGTAGGACACGGAATAGACGTTTTCTACGACAGGGTACAGCAGCGCCGGTCCCTCTACAGTGCCGGTTGAGTAGTGCCGGCGGCCCGCTATAGTTCAGGTGGAATCGCTCGGCACGGATGGGATTAACTACCATAGTGTGGCAAGTGTGCGGAGGGATTAGTGCCGGTTGGTTGCCGCTATATGGTGCCGGTACAGTGATGATGATGATGGTGGTGGTGGTGGTGGTGGTGGTGATGGTCATGTTCTCACAGTAGCTAAAATCCCTGAGATCCTGCCTGCGTCTACAAAAACAGACTGCTGTGTAACAAAACGCATGTCGATGAGAGAAAACAAACACGTACGAAATAGCGCGCACGGCAGCAGTATCATACCAGTCCGTAAAGGGAAGCGGTACTAACGACCTGTGGTATCACGAGCACGATGGACACGATCGCTCTCGTCGCCTTGCTCATACCGTCGTTCACGAGACAGTTGCATAGTATATATATACAGTACGCAGTATATTATACCCATTGCTGGCTCTGGAAGCGGCGACACCAGAAAAAAATAAAAATAAAACTAACGAATTTTCTGCGTTACCATCCGTACGGGAAGAAAAAAAAAAATACCAAGCACAAGGTCTGCCGAAATCCGCCTTACAAGCGGCTCTTAGCCGTAGTAGGATGCAGCTCACCCTTCATGTGACTTCTCCCCCCAACACCTCACGTTTCGCTTCGCGCTATAGCAGGTGCATGCCATGTCTGCCTGGTCAGCGACTAACCCGACGTGCTTCTTCGTCCCGGCATTGCAGGGATGAGAGAGTGTACCGTTGTACGACTACGGCCATGCATGACACGAGTACCTCCCCTCCCCCCCTCCCCATACGACTACGGCCAAGCATGAGATCGAGTACATCTCTCCTATCGAGTACCCCCCCCCCCCCCCCCCCCCCCCTTTCCCCCCGGGTCTATGGTCATACGACTAAGGCCATGCATGATACCGAGCACCCCTCCCCCCCCCCCCCCCTCCCCCCCCCCCCCCCCCCCCCCCCCTTCCCCCCCCCCCCTTCCCCCCCTCGACCCCTGCCCCCACCCCGATTTGTTCGCCCATGTCTGCTATCTACTGATGGCAAAGGTCGAGTGCACCACGATGACGGGGGGAAGGCCGGGCGCGGCCGGCGATCAGTGAAGCCAAGAGGCGTAGTCGACGCTGTCAGCGCCGGCAGCGCAGAGCCGATTCGAGCGCAGACGTCCCCTCGGTAGCCAGGGAGACACGCGGCGGGGGGAAGAGAAGGGGGGGGGGGGGGCACGCGATATCGTGCATGGCCGTGGTCGTGCGACCACATATACCCTCGCATCCCTACAATGCCGGGACGGAGCACGTCGGGTTTTCACCGACCAGGCAGACTTTGCTTGCACCAAGCGCGCAGCGAAACGTGTTGTGTTCGGCGAGTCGCGTGAGCTGCATCCTACTAAAAACCGCTTGTGAGGCAGATTAGCGGGGGAGGGGGAGGGGGGGTGTGGAGGCGGCACTGTTACCGTACAATCCGAGTGATGGGACAGCATACCCCCCCCGACGAACTTCAAAGATGTTTTTCTCTCTCGTCAACGAGGAGAGTGCAAGCGCCTAGCGACACGCGTATGGAAAAGTCTCGGCGATATATACAGATTTTAAAAAGCCGCCATGGCCTCGGGGAGAATCGTCTCTCAAAAGTCGTCCCAAAGGAGATGTGTTATCTCGCGTGTTTTACGGTCAGTACGGGGGGGGGGGGGGGGGGGGGCGTTTGCATTTTGCAGTTCACACACATCGGATCATGGTCTAGATCATGATCATGATCTAGATGTCATCTGGGTCCTAACCCACCGCTAGTAGGAGGTCGTTGTGTGCAAGATCTGTACCGTACAAATCCAACACAGGAAGCATGTGCTGGCTAGATCATGCGCATCACATCGGCTTCCACCCGGCGATGCGAGCTAGATCATGATCTAGACCATCTGGGTCCTAACCTTCCGTTTGGAGGTTGAGGGGGATCTGTTTTGTTTACAGATCCAACCCAGGAAGCGTGTGCTAGGTAGACACTGCAGATTTATTCCGCTCGGCGACGTGAGCTAGATCATACAGAACACACAGCTCACAGAGATCACACAGATCAGGAATCTATCTGCCCTGCCCTGAAAGAGCTAGATCAAATTTTGCATGGCCAGTGATGAGGACACAACAGCAGTATTTTTGTGTTATGATCAAAAATACTATGACTTTCATTGGTGCAGTGCCAGCACGGTGCCACACCGGAAAAAGAAGCGCTCCATCTGGTTTTGTCTTTTGATAAAAAAAGCCTGAAACATTTTTTTTTTTCTTTTGCCGGGAAATTGGACCGACCACGCAACACTGCTGCAAGCCCGCTACGGTTTGTTCCAAGCTTTAGAGACAAGCTATAAACAGTGGTTTGGTTGTTGGTGGGTGCTTTTGTATTGGTGGTGCTTGCGGTGGACCATATCGCTACCGAGTGGTTTCGTTTGGTAGGTTTCGCCAGCGTGGGCGGGAGCGGGGGGGGGGGCGGGGTTGAGCAGCAGGGGGGGGGCGGGGCTGTTTCAATTTTGACACAGAAACATTTGCGGTGGGGGGTAAGTGGAAGGACACTCTGCAGGTACACGGGTCCGAGGAGGCCGGGGGGGGGGGGGGGGGGGGGGGGGGGGGGGGGGGGTAGGGGGGGGGGGGGGGGGGGGGGTCCCAAATTTTGGGCCCCAGCGATGGTGGGGAGGGGGAGACTTTGCCAGCCTACACCTGGGGGGGGGCGTGTATGATCCATTTTTGACGACTCAGTATGTCGGTGGCTGTGGTGGTGAGGGGATACTCTGGACGCGGGGGGGTCCTGGTGCTGTTCCTGTTTTGACGCGCAGATATCGGCGGTGGTATTTGTGCATGAACGGACACTCTGCAAGCGCACGGGGGGGGGGGGGGGGGGGGGGGGGGGGGGGGGGGGGGGGGGGGGGCCGATTTTTACGCCCCAGTATGTCGGTGGTGGTGGTGGTAGTGGTGGTGGGTTCCGGGGGGACTCTGTCAGCGTAGACATGAGGGCGCGGGGGGGGTATGCCATAATTTTGACGCGGCTGTAGTGGAGTGGGAGGGGGGGGGGGGGGGGGTGGGGGCGCGCGGGGGCAAGGGGGGTTCTATTTTGACGCGCCGTTGTCGGCGGTCGTGGTGTAGGGGGGGGGGAACTCTGCAGGCGGGAGTGGGGCGAGGCGAGGGGGGTGGTTCTGTTCCCCGTTTTTGACGCGGAAGACCATGGTGGTGGTGGTGGTGGTCGGTAGGACAGGGGGGTTAGAAGGCGGCATGTTATGAGGAAGGATGAACGGAGCGAAGGATTATTTCACTGAGGCAAGTGTGGCCTTTCGCGCAGGGAGGCGTGACAGGTGTTTATGGCACTTTTGTTTTTAGGCTAATTTTGTTTCTTAACGTCGGGAGCTCCTTAACCTTTCCGTTTTGCGGACAAACCACTCGTATCACAAGAAGTTGTCCCCAAAAATGGGCCTGCAGTCTCGAAAGGGTTAAGACACAAAAATCGTCGGGATGCTGGTCACTATGTACTCTTTATCTTCTATTCTTGAACCCTAAGCCGCATCCAAGCTCCATCCCCACGCCATCGGTGTGAGTCTGTCATCCTCCCCCCCCCCCCCCCCCCCCCCCCCCCCCCCCCCCCCCCCCCCCCCCCCCCCCCCCCCCCCCCCCCCCCCCCCCCCCCCCCCCCCCCCCCCCCCCCCCCCCCCCCCCCCCCCCCCCCCCCCCCCCCCCCCCCCCCCCCCCCCCCCCCCCCCCCCCCCCCCCCCCCCCCCCCCCCCCCCCCCACCCCCTGCTCCTTCTCGATTCCTGTCGACCCTTAAGCTGGAGCTTGAATCGCGTCAGTCAGCATGAGTGTATTGTGTACCTATTAATAGCTACTGGTGATTCGTCGGGGTGCGCTTTCATTTATCTTACTTACAGTATAGAGCTCGTCGAATGAGGGGCCTCGAAAACGAAATGGTGAGCCTCTGCTGCTCTGTGTGCTTTCATTTATCTTACTTACAGTAGTATATAGCTCGTCAAACGAGGGGCCTCGAAAACGAAATGGTGAGCCTCTGCTGCTGTAGCATGTGTCGAGGGAGGCATGCGTGTCACAACAACAACAACAACAACAACAACAACCAACAACAACAAATAGTGGTATGATCTGTATTTACAAGTGCAATTTCGAGGAGGGAGCGCCGTCCGCCAGAAACGTTTGGGCGGGAGGGGTGGGCGAAAGTACCACCCCCTCTATCGCACCATTTTCTTTATTTTTTACGTACCAGATCACTTTTTTCTTTCCAGCTTATTATTCTTTCTTTCTTTTTTTTGTTTGCCTTCTTCGCTCCAGCTCTCTGGACAAACGCCGCGGTCGCCGATTTCTCCCCTTCTCCCCGCCGGCACTTTGCCTTCATCTTTATCGCGCATAGGCTTCAACATTCTTGCTGCCGGTCGAGTTTCATTGAAAGTTTTCCACTCACCACGCTCTCGCGCTTTCCGCGATGAGAAAAGACACAGAAAAAAACTACTTTTTTTTGTGTGTTTTGGGAACCCGCCGGGCTTCGAACCGCGCCCCCTCGTACGAACGCCACGTACGTCGTAATAGTATTCGATTAACCCATGTAGGGCTGCAGTCCCGTTTTGGGGAGAAAGTACTCGGAATTGATGTGGTTTGTCCCCAAATCGGGACTGCAGCTCTAGACCCTATCAGTAGACTGTCGGGGCACTGACTGTAGCAGCATGGCGCCAGGGAGGGGAACCCTTTTTAGCACGCCGGGTCTACAACCTAAAACTTCTTCATATACCGTTCTAGTATGTCCTGGTTTTAGAGTGAGTTTTTTTGTTTACATACCCGCTGTGCAATTCGGGATCGTCTGGAAGGGGAAAGAGAGTTGCACTGGACGGATACCTCGAAGAGTCTTCCTCCCCAAGTTTCGCCCCCAACGGCGTCTGTCTTAATTTGTCCACAATAATATCGACCGTTGGCATCACCGTCGCCACTTTTTGACGCTGTCGAGAGAAGCGTGCCGCGGTAGAGAGGGTACCGGAGTAATCCACGACTTCATGCGACGGTAAGGGGTGCAATTTTTTGCCTTCCTAGACAATATTGTCCGACCGGTTCAGACCCTCAAGCGAGCAACTATCACAGCAGCAGCACTGTACCGGCCATCTTCTATGATACATTCTACATGTATTAATATTTATAGTATATTTTTATCTAGGGAATACCGCAGAGAAAAATCTCGGCCTGGTTGCGTAAACAAAAAAACTTCTTCGAAGCCACGTTTCGCGTGTGGCAATTGTGAGGAGAGCTCATGTTGTAAGCCACCACCCCTGCCTAACGTAGCGTTGCTCCCACACACCCGACAGATAATCTATGTCTCCACTTCACGAACTAGATTTTTCAGGGCTGGTCAGATAGGACACATCATCTATATATCCACTTCACGATCTAGATATATCAGGGAAGATCGGATAGGGCAGATGATCCATCCTCACTTCATATCGCCATAGAACACCCACACTACGCGCGATCGAAGTACTACAAACAGCTACTTGTAGCAAAGATGAGTTTCGACGATTTCCTCGATCTCGCAGCTGTTGTTTTTAAAAATTCAAAAATATCCCCATGCCGTCCAACCGAGTGTCAGGAATATTTAACAAACCCGAAGAGGACCGCCCTGTTTTTTTCCGAGGCCTCTCGCTCGAGGAGCTCCATATACCCCGCCATAAAACACTGACTTGGAGGAATTATTTGCGCTTGACCCTCTTTAGGGACTCGGAGGGGGGGAAAAAAAAAAGTTGCCGAAAAGGGGGACGATTTTTGCCGCAAACGGCCCCTGCGTGATTGGGGGACGATGCAATGGTTGTTTTCCGAGCTACAACGATGGTTGCAAGCAAGGAGTCGTTATGTCGGGCACCGGCGCAGTATTATCCCACCCGTACATAACTGCTGGTCGCTCGCGATCCCAACCATTGTTCTGGTCGCTACGTCGGGGGTCCCGAAGGCGTTAACCGGATGAACAATCCCATGACCTACGCACGTATACAGCCGAATTTTGTTTTGGTTTTATAATGTTTTTTCCGGATCTTCCTAGGGCTCCAGCACCTTTGTGTGACCACGGATTACTTTATTTGAGACTTAACGTGAGAACAAGAACAAGAACAAGAACAAGAACAAGAACACCACATATTATTGAGGATAGGGACGGTTTCCAATTTATTGGAATCCTCTGGCGAAATTTTCGAAGGTGTACGTCAGAGGAAAAAAAATAAAAATAAAAATGATAGGTGCCGTTTCCAATTTATTGGGGGGGGTCCTCTGTGGCGAAAAGTGCGAATGTGTCCGTCAGAGAAAAAATTAGAAAAAAAGAAAAAAAAAAATAAAAAACGGTCGTACCTGGTACACCGGGAGATTTGTACGCCAGTTGTTGATGGTATGCAGGGGAAAATCAAATCAGTTCACGGCAAAACAGACCAACCAACCGTTCAGCGACTCCTAGCGCATCTCCCCGGTATATACCGTTTCCTGTCAAACGGCACCATGTCTCGAAAAAAAAACAGTCACGAAACTACCGGAATACACACGCTACGTGCCGACGCCATACCAAGTGAAATCACGACGTACGTAAGTCACTTCCAATTAAAGATATTTTGCAGCAAGGAACAGGAGATTTCGACGAACAGCCACAAGCAACAGCACGGACAGCAGCAATAGCAGACTCTAAGTCGCCACCACCACATGACAGCAGCAGAACTATGAGCACATGCAACAAGCACTATTTAGCCACCGACGGTGGGGTGAGCGAACGCAGCACAATTCACCCGCAGAACAGCACGCGGCAATACCACCTAGCCAGGGGGGGTACGCCAGACTCCGTGGGTGCTTCCGCCTCTAGCCCGCCAACGTCGTGCGCCACTTCCCCCGCCCCCAACCCCGCCCCCACCCCCACCCTCATCCCCACCCCTACTACCGCCTCCATTCCTGTCTCGCCCTGATCGAGCAGCAGAGGCGGTGCGCCCTCACCCCCGTCCTCCGGTGACCTCGACGGAACAATCAGCTCAGCCATCGAGTGGAAGGTCCTGGGCAGCGATTGGCCAAGCGGTCGGGCGATAAAAAGACATGGCGCGGGCCGTGGGCTGTGGGGAGGGGGTGGGGTGGAGAGGGGGACGGGGTGGCGGTGGGCGGTGGGAGGGGGGGGTGTGTACCCATTTAGTGCTTGCCTTAGCCATTTGACCATTGACCATGCATCCCTTTCGAAACGGAGCACCGGGGGGGGAGGGGGGGGGGGGGGTGTACTCATGTCATGTATTGGGGGGGGGGGGAAGTGAGGGTGGGGTAGAAAGGAGGGGGGGGGGGGGGTGGGGTACTCGATATCATGCATGGCTGTACGTAGTCGAATGGCCATAGACCCTCGCATCCCTACAATGCCGGGACGAAGCACGTCGGGTTTTCACCGACCAGGCAGACATTGCATGCACCAAGGGCGAACCGAAACGTGAGGTGTTGGGCGAGTCGCATGAAGGGGGTGAGCTGCATCCTGCGAGAACCGCTTGTGAGGCGGACTTGCACATGGATGGCAGGATCAAGGTGTTGAAATAATTTCCGGCGTGGTCAAATCCAGAGACAGCAACGGGAGTACTATGGAACTCCCTCTTGGGTGCCTCACCATAGACACTACATGATACGATCATTCCCTTTTTGCGGAGGGAGTAAAGGTTTTCCACCCCCACAAATGATCCAACTTGACCACCCGCGACCGACCGCCAAAACACAAAGAACAAAAAAGAAACGGTACCCCTGCACTCAAGTAGTGAGCGGCAAGTTTGTCAGTGTCGTTACAAAATCCGACCGGCTATCTAGCTCAAGTAGAGAGCGGCACGTTTGACAGTGTCGTTACCAACCGACGCCAACCCAACCTATATATAATATAGATGGGGGGGGGGGGGGGGGGGGGGGTAGAAAGGGGAGAGAGAGAGGGGGGGTATTGGTGTATGATACGACAACCAAAAGACAAGAACGCCTCCGCCAGAGTAGTAATTTTTCTCGTTATTTTCTCGTGCGGTCAACCATTCCGTTTCGGAAACCAATACCAGGTACGGGAGTGCAATCTGCTCTTTGGGTGGGTGTTGGCATATGCGCGGGCGTGGTGGGTGTGAGGGCGAGGGTGTGGTTTGCGGTTGGGTCGGGTTGGGTCGGGTCGGGTTGGGTTGGGTTGATTCGGTGTGATGCAGGACAGTACGGAAAGCTACGGTACGGTACTCGAAAGCACTCTACGGTGAACGATACCCAAAAACAAAATGCCTCTCGCCCGACAAAAAGGCTAAAACAGCACCCAGTGCTAGACCACAAAAGAACTGCCGCCGTGCGCGCGCCAGGTGACAACTCGGTCTCGACAGACCCGTCACTTTCATCGTTCCCTGGCGAGGCTTTCATGCGGTAGAGGAGGCCGTGGCGCGGAATCGGTAAAAAATTGCGGGGAGTGGACTGCGGGTCCCAAAAAGGGGCCAGCAGGAGCTGAAACTTTTGGTCTCAAGACTATTACGGGGGATCATATTAATAGGACCTACGGTACACACCAAAACCTACATACTTCGCGATTTTTACTAACAATATTTGGTCCTATTTACTACGGTCCCCCGTAATAGTGGGGGAAACAAGCTCATGGCAGATGAGGGGGGGGGGGGGTAGAGAGGGGAAGGAGATCGTATCGAAAGGTTCGACGTACCGAAACGTCGAACTTTGGTACGAAGTGTATCGTATCGAACGCGTTTTGGCCCTCCATCTGCTGGTGTCCCCATATTTTTTAGCTGATAAAAGTGAATGGAAACTTCAAGTTTTCGCACGTCCAACAGGGCAGATCATCTACAGATCAGATAGATCAGATAGATCATATAGATCGGATATAACACATAGGTAATCTAGATCAGATATATCAGATAGATCATCTAGATAATCTAGATCGGATAGATCATCTACAGATAGATCAGACAGATCATCTAGATCCTAACCTGCCGTTATGATATGATGGTTTGGGCCTGTATCGTACAGACCAAACCCAGGAAACACGTGCCAGACCGTACAGGTTGTACAGCTCCCAATTGGCAACATGAGCTAGACCGTACAGACCAAGAATCTATCTGCCCCTGGTAGATCTAGATCATAAACTGTGGGAATCTAGCATATGTCTATGGTTGACAGTGCACACAAACCCCGCCCGACAGCTTTATTCCGATGATTTCCCCGGGCGATCGAGAATTTCCCTAGACGATCAGCGCTGGGGGCTAAGGTTTTATATCTACTGTGAGGTCGCGCCTGGTAGTGTGTATACAGAGCCAACCAGGTTTCAACCATTTCGTCGAATCTCGCCCAACTCGCCAACACGGCTCGCAGCAACAGCACTATTTTGTCGATTAAGAGCAAAGGTCGAGGTACGGCACTAGGTCTATGCAGGTAGAATACACGCGCCAGGACTCGCACCATTTTTTACTCGTATGTACAGCCAATACTGTGTACCTGGGTATTTAAAGGCGCATTATTTGGTAGTACGGCGTCCCCGGTGGCTTGGTAGGTGGTCCGCGTACCTATCAAGATCAACTTCGTGGGTGCGAGTTTCACCGAGTGCATGCTCGTAGGGACTTTTTCGTGCATAAAAAATAAATTAGCGGAAAGCGCGAGAGCGTGAGTTAGCTACATTCGATGAAAATCGACGAGCAGTGGGAATGCTGAACCCTATGCGCGATGAAAAAAAATAAAGGCACGTACCGGGGGGGAGAAGGGACGACACCTGCGACCACGGCTTGTCCAGAAGATCGCTGAGGGTAAAACCTCCTACAAGTCAGGTTGGAAGGTAAAAATGATGATTAAAAAAAAATACTTCGTAATAATAAAAAAAACAGCCAATCATGTATATTCAACAGCTTTAATTCGCTACAGCCAACAGCGTATACCGGAAGTTGACACAATAATTCAAGCTAAAAATAAACCTCTCACCCGTCACTAGAAGTGCGCCGCCTCCCGCGTCGCCCCGGTCATCGTCCATCCCATCCTCACCGACCGCCATACCCCGGCCCCAGTAGCTCCCCACCAACCTCCCGCGTAGCCTCCATAGACGCGTCGGAGCCAAACCCCTCCTCCCGCATCTGCTTCAAGAGGGCCGCGCTGTAGTCCAGCTGCCCCGACCTCTCGCACGCGCCGATGGCCGCGGCGAAGCTCCTCGCAGTAGGCTTGACGCCCACGTCCGGCATCTCTCGGAGCAGAGCTAAGGCCTCCTCCCACCGAGCGGCGTCCCCACAAGCCTTGATGGCCGCGGTGTACCCGATGACGTCGGGTGCAACCCCCGCGGCAGCTGCCTCCCTAAGCAAGGAAACCCCTTCCTCCCACTTCCCGGCCGCGCCGCAGGCTGCGATGGCGGCGTTGTAGCTGCTTGAGTCAGCCCTAACCCCAGCGGCTTCCATTTCTCTGAGGAGGGTCAAAGCGCGCCTCACCTGCCCCGCGTCCCCGTTAGCCTTGATGGCGATGCCGTAGCTGCTTGCGTCGGGAGTTACCCCCGCTTCCGCCATCTCCCCAAGCAGGGACTCGGTTTCCCTCCACCGTCCAGCGTCCCCGCAAGCTTTCATGGCCGCCTTGAAGGCAGTCGTCGTGGGCGGCACGTGGAGCGCGGGCATCGCCCTGAAAAGGGCCATGGCTTGCTCCCACTGTCCGCAGCCTCCGCAAGCAGCGATCGCCGAGGATAACGTCACCTCGTCCGGGGAAACCCCGACCCGGAGCATCTCTCTCAAGAGAGAAACGGCCCGCTCCCACTGCTTCCCGTGCCGAAACGCGTTGATGACTGAGTTGTAGCTGTACACGTTAGGGGTCACCCCCACCGCCTGCATCTCTGCGAGGAGCGCCGCCGCCCGTTCCCACTGCTCCACCGCGCACGCCGAGATCACCGCGTTGTAGCTGAACGCGTTGGGCTTGACCCCCGCCCCCGGCATCTCCCTAAGTAGCTCGATCGCCTGTTCCCACCGCCCGCTCCCGGCGTACGCCGACAAGACCTCTTGGTAGCAGACAACGTCTGGCTTGAGCCCGGCCCTAACCGACGCCCGAAGCAGACCCACCGCGGGTTCCCATTGCCGCCCGATTCGGCACGCTTTGATGGTAGCGGTGTAGCTCCTGATGTCCGGGCGAACCCCGCTCCGCCGCATTTCCTCCAGCAGCCCCACCGCCTCCTGCCACTGGCCGCCAGCACCGCAAGCCGCGATGGCCGTGTTGTAGCCGATCACCCCGGGGGCTAATCCCGCGGCCGACATCCCCCTAAGGAATTGGACGGCCCGCTCCCACTCCCCTCCCTTCCCGCAGGCGTGCATCGCCGCGCCGTAGGACACCGCGTTGGGGGCGACCCCCGCCGCGGGCATATCCTCGATCAAGATGGCCAGGGCCTCTTGCCACTTCCCGCCGTTAGTGTGCGCGCTGATGACTTCGTTGTAAACCGCGACATCGGGGGTCACCCCGGCCGCCGACATCCGCGCAAGCAGATCAGCGGCTTCTTCCCACCTCCCCGCATCCCCGCACGCCTTGATAGCCGCGGCAAAGCAGCTCCTATCGGGCGTTATTCCGGGTGCTTTTTTGTCTCCCCCCCCCTCCCTCCCCGCCGCAGCCACCGCTGCCGCCCTGGCCACCCGGCCGACGCCCCCGCCCCCTCGACCGCCACCCCCACAGCCGATGGAACTTCCTCCAGCAGCGCAAGTGCTCTCTCCCACTGCCCCCATCCCCGCAAGCTTTGATGGCGGTGCCGTAGGTGATGAGGTCTGGTACGACCCCAACCCTCTTCACCATGTAGCTCAGCAGGGCAACCGCGTGCCGCCACTGCCCCCATCGCCGCAAGCTTTAATTGCCGAGTTGAACGTGACGACGTCCGGCACGATCCCGGCCTCCTGCATCTCGGTCAGGAGGGACAGCGCCCGCTCCCACCGGCGCCCCCGAGCGCAGGCGGAGATGGCCACGCTGTAGCTGACCTTGCCCGGCTCTGTGCCCCAGTCCCGTGCCTCCGACAGCAGGGACAGACACGCCTCCCACTCGCCAGCCCGTGCGCACGCGTTTAGCGCGCCGTCCAGGCAGATTGTGGGGGGCGGCGGCAGCGGCGGTGGTGAAGGCCGTGGTTGCGGTCGCGGTGCGGCGGCGGAGGAGGAAAAGGGGAGCGCGGGGAAAGAGGAGGAGGAACACAGGGAGGAGGAGGAGGAGGAGGAGGAGGAGGAGGAGGAGGAGGAGGAGGAGGAGGAGGAGGAGGAGGAGGAGGAGGAAGACAGCTTCGCTCCCCATCGCATGCGCCGAAGAACGTCAGAAGCTTCTCGCCACCGCCGGTTCTTCGCTAGGTGTCGGATGACCGCGTTGTACCCATGCAGCGACACCACCGCCGTCGCCGCCCGATACCTTTGCGACTTCCACTACCGCAGCCGGTACCGCTACCGCCGCCGCCGCCGCAGCTGCCGCTGCTACAACTGATGCCGCTGCCGTATGCGCCGACGTCGGTGTCTTCATCGGGGCGTGTTGCGACCCCCGGCCCCGAACAGGATTAACGCTTCCGCGCGCTCTTCTTCGTCCAGCGCCCGCATCGCGCCACGCCAGTCATCCGGCGACAGGCACCTGATCTTGTGGACGAACTTCCGCGAGCGTACCGAGGCAACCGCGTGGCGTTCCGCCTGCCCCGCGGTGGCGGCGGTACCGCCTGCGCTGTCGGCAACTCCGCCGGCGGTTCCGTCGTCGCCGCGTCCACCTGGACCTTCAGGCCTAGGGGCGTGGCAGAGGTTGCAGACTTCGCGGAAGGCGTAGCACTCGCCTCCGCACGACGGGCACTGCCATCCGCCGAGCTTAGGGTCGTAACGCAACCGTGCCACACCTCTGCCGCCGCCATCAGTGCCGCTCCTGCCGCCGCGGCCTCGCCGTCTTCCTCGGCCCCGGTTAACGCTGCTGTTGTTGTTGTTGCTGCTGATTCTGCTGCGGATACTGATTCTGTTACTGCCATTGTTGTTATCGCTGCTGTTGATTCGGTTGCCGATTCTGCTGCTGCTGCTGCTGCTGCTGCTGCTGTTGCTGATTCTGTTGCTATAGGTGCTGCTGCTGCGGGTGGGACGAGGTCGGGAATGTCGGTCAAGGTTTGGCGGCGGTGTTGACGGCGAGCGCTGCGGCACTTGATCCTCGAGTCCTACGACAGAGCTGACGCCAATTCTCCCTTTGGGGCCTTCGGCAGCACCTTCGGTGGTGCCTTCGGCATCCCCAGCGGCAGCATGGTTGGAGTCTCTTGCTCTGTGAAGGTCTCGCGCTGCTGTCGAACCATCGGGTACCGGACTAAGGGTCGCAGCCGCCGCCGTAGCCGCTCTTTGCGAAAAGGCAACGCCAGGGTTAATGTGTCGCGTCCGGACGATGCTCGCGCTCCGGCCGTACAACGATTCGTGGGATGCGAGCCGGAGTTCAGCGCCAAGGCGAAATGGGAGCGTCACGAACGCAGCGTTCATGGCCACATCGATGCTGGGATCCGATCGCATCTGCGTTGAAACAACAGCACAGCCCCAGCACATTTTAAGCCAAACAACGGTTTTCAAAAAAGCTGAAGCAAAAGTAGGGAGTTCCATTTGTTAGTAGCTGCCGCAGGTGTAGGGGATGATTGAGATTGCGCATCGCCCACCAAAGCCAGCTGATACCCGGACACTGCAACGGAAGCAGCGGAGCTGCTATCGAGGCGGATTAGTGGTTTACCTATTGGTGAGTGGAAGAAGCTGCTGCGCTTGCCCGTGTCCCAGTTTCCAGTCTTCATCGTGTCTAGGTCATGTACGCTGCGGGATTTTCGTAGGGTTGAAAAGTAGGGATACGTACGAACACACTGGTGATTTTGAATTTTTGTCTCCTCGAGATTTCAAAAACATTTTGAAGCGCGGCAAAAGGGAGCAAAACCTTCGTCGACTCCAGACCCTCTGCGCGATTATCAGCAGGCGCGGCTCTCCGCCGCGCCCTTTCAACAGCGCGACGCGCACATAGAGCCGTTGTGTCCGTAACAAGGAGGCTGTACGTACGCAGTAAAATGTTCGACGCGCTTCTCCGCACGATCCTTGTATCATGCCTGGTACGTGGAGTGAGCCACAGCAGTCTCAACTCTCAACATGTACCAGGTAAGGTACAGCAGTAATTTTTACGGACACCAGACACAGCTCACAGCTGATGCCCAGTCGCTGCTACTTTTGGCTCGTGCTCGTACAGGTGAGGTGTGCTCCCAGGCACCAGGTACTCTGTCATTACTGCTTCTTCTGCACGTACGCAGTCAATATCCGTCCTCTGCTACTATTATTTGTATTGCTGTATCGACTGTTGTACTGGACACTGTGTCAAAACGAAGGCTGTACCGGTCGATATTGCACACCTGCCTGTTTTTTCAGCTACGAGCTACGAGTATGTATGCCGCGCTCACCTGCTTACTATTAATATTATGGTACAGGGGTGCTGTGCAGTGTGGCACCGCACCACAGACCAGGTACAGCAGTAACACGCAAGTAAACACGTACATACGGGGTACTCCATGTACTCGTAACTCGTAAGAGTGTTTACAATTTGGCCCGGCTTCGACAAAACGGTTACACAGCAGCTGTGAGTACAATCTCCGAGGAGGCACCTCTGACAGACATATAAATGATCTCCAGATATATCATCTACCAGGTAGATCATAACTACAGATATATCATCTACCAGGTAGATCATATCTACAGATAGATCATCTACAGATAGATGATCTACAGATAGATCATCTACACATAGATCATCTACAGATATATCTACAGGTAGATCATCCACAGATAGATCATCTAGTTCCTCACCTGCCGTCGTGAATGGTTGTGCAGGGTTTGCGCACGAGTAGATAAAACGGTTCGTGTTAATGGTTCTGATCCAACCCTGGAAAACTGTGCTACAGCAATACTAGATCATGTAGAATATACACCACCCACCCGGCAACATGAGCTATGTACAGCAGTAGGTCACACAGATGAGGGACCCATCTGATCTGCCCTGAAAGAACTAGATCGTTGAGTCGGAATCGATGATCTGTCCCAGGTGTAACTCTCCTCCCTCTCTCGCACCCTCCCTCCCTCCCCTTTCCCGCCCTCCCACCCATCAACCCATCTATCCCCCTCCCCAGGAAGATCCAACACCAAGACCGTATCATACGACAATATAAGGCGTCACCTGTGACATAAAACTAGAGGCGCCACCATGGAAGGCGGTGGCACGAGAGGGGAGGATGCACTAATGTCCCCCCCTTCTGCGGCCGATGCTACTGCTGTGGAGGCTAGCGGCATCGCTGGAGAAGAAAATGATGCCGCGCTTGGAGCACCTAGGGTAGAACTGGGGTACGAGCCGCGCTACCAGAGGTGAGCGCGAGGGGGGCGCCCTGGGCAATCACACACCCCTGGCGGCAGAGCTTGGCCAATAGAATACCTCGTTAGCGGTAGGAAGAGCTTGGTCAATCAGATTCCCTCTGCGATAGGGCTTGGTCTATCAAATATCCTTGGCGGTAGAGCTTGACCCATCAAATCCCCTTGGCGATAGAACCTGGCCAATCCAACCCTCTTGGCGGTAGAGCTACTGTAGGTCTATCATAGCCCCTTGGCTGTGGCTGGGGAGGGAATTGATGCCGTGTTGGGCGCTCCTAGGGGTGAGCTAGGTGTGAGCCGCGCTACCAGAGGTGAGCGCGATGGCGGCGTTGCCCAATCGGATCCGCTTGGTGGTAGGGCTTGGTCAATAGAATACCCGTGGCGGTAGACGCCTGTCCGATCATATCCCCTCGAGGATAGAGGTTGACCAATCAAATCTCGTTGGCGCTAGAGTTTCGTCAATTAAATTGCCTTGGTGGTAGGCCTTGGCCGATCAAATAGCCTTGGCGGTAGCTGTCCAATCAACCCCCCTGACAGTAGAGCCTGGCCAATCAAATCCTTTCGTGGTAACGCTTGGCCAATCAAAACCCTCTTAGAGGTGCAGCGAAACATGCAGCAACCACACCATCCATTAGCGAACTACGGTGTTACCATGCATCCGAGATGACTACTGTACTGTGTGTTTCCCCTTAATGTGCATATATTTCTATTGATAAGGATTCGACGTAATAAGCCGAATCTCTGATTCCATGTAGTGCGATCCCTAAGCTGTCGCAGATGCAGTTCGTTATGATGGGTGCGCACTGGTAGGACCCAACGGACAGGACACCACAAGAGAGTCGGTGAGGGCGTTGGCCAATCACATCCCTCCTCAGCAGAGCGATACATAGGTGTACCAAATATGTAGTTAGTCACCACGCGAACAACCGACAAAGCAAAGCACGTCGGTAGGCTTTTTACAGCCGTGGCAGACGCGTGCGATGTTTCAGTGACTTTGCGCAGATTTAAATAAAAACACCACCACCCTTGTCCCCCCCCCCCCCCCCCCCCCCCCCCCCCCTCCAGCCGCTCCCGCCCACCGCCCCGCCCCCACCCGCCCCGATCCAAGTGCGTGTTGTTTCTATTGTTTCATAGCGGCTACTGAATAGCCGCACCCCCTTCCCCCCTCAGCACGATGCAGGTCACCCTTCATGCGACTCGCCCAACACCTCTCGGCGCTTCGCGCTTGGTGCAAGTAATGTCTGTCTGGTCGGTTAAAAAACCCGACGTGCTCCGTCCCGGCATTTTAGGGATGCGAGGGTCTATGGCCATACGACTACGGCCATGCATGATAATGAGTACACCCCCCCCCCCCTTCCCCCCTCCCCCCTCCGCCCTTCCCCGACCCCCCCCTTCCTGGGCGGACGACGCAGGTTCATTATCAAGAACAAGAGCTTCACTCAGCAGTTCAGCCACGTTTACAACAAGCGGTTGTCGGGGCTCAAGGGTGCCGTTCGAGAGGCGGCGGAGAGGCGGTGGGGAAAGGGAGGGGGTGGGGGCGGGGGCGGGGGAGGGGGAGGGGTGGCGTTTGTGGACCGTCTGGTGAACATGAGGGGAGAGGCACGTGGGTTGTCATCGGGACGACGTACAAGGCGAGTTTTGGATGTTGACCTTTTTGACGGGCAGGGGGGTAGGGAAGGGGAGAGGAAGGGTAATGGGGGGGGGGGTGTACTGATGTGATGCATGGCCGTAGACGTATAGCCGTGGACTCTCGCATCCGTACAAGGTGGGGACGAAGCACGTCGGGTTTTCACCGACCAGGTGGGGGGCGTGAGGAGGGTTGGCTTTTTCTGGACCTTTTGCCTGCTTCTTCGCTTGCTTGCTCGCTCGCTTTCTTCCTTGCTTTTTGCTGGCTGTGGCTGGGTGCTTGAATGGTTGCTTGCTGGCTTGCTGTTCTGGTGCTGTTTATTCTGACTGCCAGCTTTGGTGGTTGTGCTAAGTTTGCTTGCTTGCTTGCTTTCCGGCTTTCTGCTCTGCTTGCTGGCTTGCGCTGGCGTGCTGGATGGTACCCCCCCCCCCCCCCCCCCCCCCCCCCCCCCCCCCCCCCCCCCCCCCCCACCCCCCCCCACCCCCCCCCCCGCCTCACCCCCCCCCACCTCCTCCCCTTCTAGCTTCGCCTTCACTTCGATGTCTCGACCGTTTTCAATACACCGTTAGTTGGGAAAGGAGGGGGGGGGGGGGGGGGCAGGGGACGGGACGGGAGGGGAGGGGAGGGGAGGAAATGAGACGTTTGTTTCAAACCGGGTGTTTGCTGGCGTGTGCGTGTATGTTATTTTTTTGTGTTGGTGCTGGTGTTGTTCGTGCAGGTGGTACTTGGCGGTGTTGGTGTTGTCGTTGTTGACGTCGGTGATATTACGGGGGTACATAGTTAACAGGACCTATGGTGTACATAAAAACCTATATATTTGCCTATTTTTACTAAGAAAATTTGGTCCTGTTAACTATGGACCCCCGTAATAATGCAGTGTTGCTGTCGTTGCTGTCGTTGCTGTTTGTTGCGTTGTCGTTCGCTGGTGCTGTTGGTGCTGCTGCTGCTGCTGCTGCTGCTGCTGCTGCTGCGTGTTGGTGTGGGCACTGACTGCTCCAGCCGCTCTTGCCTCGTTTTCCGCTTTTTTTTGGCTCCCCTCACCATTTTTTCTTCGCTGCATCGGCAGGTCATGAAACTGCGGCCGAGCATTCTCAGCGAGTTTCGAGAGGACAGGGGTATCTCCATGGCCGTCGTGGTAAGTCACACTTTTTTTTTTTTTTTTTTTTTTTGCATGTTTGACTTTGTAGCTCGACCGGCTGCACCGCGCATTGGCTTGACTTTAAGTCGCCGACTACAACAGTTGCAGCAGTTACGTGCGGTAATTTTGGGGGGTTCCGCGTTTCGGTACCTGACTGGAGCGGTTGTGGCTCGACGTGTGTGCTTTAAGTTAGTTAGCCGGCTTGCGCTCGCCATCAAACTACAGTAATAACTACCTGGTACCTGGTGGTCGTGAAGTCACTATTAATATTAATAGGGCGCCAATTTACATCCCTTCCCGCGGGAGGTCTGGTGGTATTTCTCTGGCCAGTGATCGGTTGAGCGGAAAAACCTAAAGTTGCTCGTGTTTACGGGGGACCATAGTAAATAGGACCAAAAACTGCTAGTAGTAAAACTTAGCGAAATATATATATATATATATACATTGTTTGTACCGTAGGTAGGTCCTACTTAATATGGTCCCCCGTGATAGTTTACTCTGTTTTACGTAGGTGGCTGTACTTCCGCCCCTTTTATGGTAGAGGCGGGCAGTAGGAGAGGCAGTAGCACCCCTTTTCTCTTTTTTACATCGTGCCCCCATGGACTTGAAAGACTGAGAGACGATACTGCTGTCAGTGTTGACCGTGTGCTGTAATCGTGTCTCTACAGGTGGAGGTGCCGTTACGTTACCGTTTCAGTTAACGCTTACGGTTACCGTTACAGCTACCGTCACAGTTACCGTCACAGTTGCCGTTACAGTTACCGCTACAGTTACCGCTACAGTTACGTTTACGGTTACAATTACAGCTACCGTCACAGCTACCGTCACAGTTACCGCTACAGTTACCGCTACAGTTGCAGTTACCGTCACAACCAGTTACCTATAGATACTGCTTTCACGTATACGGTTGCGGTACGTTTACAGATAGATGAATTACCGTTAGAAATACAGCTACCGTTATAGTTACCATTACGCTTACAGTTGCAATTCCAGTTACCGATACAGGTAGGGTTCCCTCGAGGCCTTCAATGCCCTCTAAACCCTGCCCCGACCCATGATGCCCTTAAATCTCCTCGACCCTCGCTCCTCCCCCCGCTGACCCTTGAAACCCCCACGATTCCTTACACCAGCCTCTAACCCCCCCCCCCCCCCCCCCTCCCCGACCCTTGAAACGCCCAAACATCTTATTGAAACCCTTCGGCGACGCTTTGGCGACGCGTACGTGGCAGGCGCCCCTTGGGAGCTTCACGAGCGATGACGACAGCCTTGTGCTTGAGGACGAAAGCGGCCGGATTTCTATCGCCGGCCCGAGCTTGACCTGCGCCGCCCTTGTGTCGGGTGCGTAGGTATTTGGTTTTCTTGGAAGCTGGGTAGGGGGGGGGGGGGGGGAGGGGAAGGGAGGGAAATGTTGTTAGGGTCGTTCTCGGTATGACATGTGTGTATTGCTCGATGTGGTACTCTCGGCAACCTCCTCGACGTCGGCGTTCGTGCTTGATGTCGGTACTGCTGTAATATTGTTGTCGGTACCGGTTCTGTTCTTGGGATCGTTCCAAGGATCGTTCGTGGGATGTCCCTTGGGATCGTTGTTTTGATCATTGTCGTTATTGAGGGTCGGTATCAGTATCGGCATCGGGATCCCTATCGATATCGGTATCGGTGTCGGCACTGGTACCGGTATCGGTATCGGTGTCAGTATTGGTACCGTTTCGGCATCGGTATCAGTATTGGTACCGGTACCCGTTTTCGGTGTTTTGTGTCTTTACAACTTTTAGCGACCTTGTTACCTTAGGTATACACGTGCTCGATATCGGAAATGTCCTGGGTATCGGCTCTGTTGTCGGGGTCGTTCCGAGGATCGTTCTTGAGACCTTTACGTTGGTGGTCCTCGGTATCGAGACCGGGATCGGGATTGGAATCGGAATCGATGTCGGTATCGGTCGGTATCCACATCGGTATCGGGGTCAATATTGTGGGAAGGCTTTGTACCATTGAGCTCTTTTTGTAAAGTTTGGAAGTCTTCGAAAAATGCTTAGCTTTTGAAATGTTGTAACGTTTCATAGTGTTATCGCCTTTAAAACTTGAAAGCGCGGTGTAACCGCCAAGACTCTTTCTACCTGCGCCACGTGCGAGAGGACACCGCCTTACCCAGCCAAACTCCACTAAGAGCTCCCGCCCCACCCAACCCTACCCCCCCCCACCCCACCCCACCCCCCCCACCCCACCCCCCTACCCTACCCCACCTTACCTCGCCCTACCCTACCCCACCTTACCTCACCCTACCCTACCCCGAACCACCCCACCCCACCCCACCCCAACCCAACCCCCAACCCAACCCAACCTCGCTTCAGGAATGGTGATCGCTGTGAAGGGTACGGTGAAGGCCTCCGGCGAAATGCTGGTGGAGGACTGGTGTCCCGCGGGGTTGCCGCCGCCAGTATCCCCACCCTCCCAGAAGGTAATAACGCCGTGATGTCGCTGGTAATCCCGCTTTCAAGAGCTGCACGCACTTCTGGGCGACAACCTGTTCGGCATTACAGCTGTATACCGGTATCGTTTTTCTTTTTGCAGAGGTTGTGGTTGGAGGGCTGGTGTGCCGCACGGGATTTGGCACAGCCGACAATCCCCTTGTCCCAGAGAGGAAAAATGCCCTATTAATTGTTTTCATGCTATAACCTATGACCCCCCCCCCCCCCCCCCCCCCCCCCCCCCCCCCCCGGCCTTAAGGCTCTGCCCGCACCCTTGTTTCGGCGACACACCATCGTACTTCATGTTTGAGTTTCGATTTTTTTTTTTTTTTTTTTTCCCATGTACACTAGCAGGTATGTAGTATACGTGTGAGCAGCCCGTTTCGTGTGCAGGTGCTTCTCCCTTCGGGCAGACCATCTGTGACAGATCACGATCTGTCTATAGACGATCTAGTTCCTCACCTGGTGTTGCGAGAGGCTGCGCAAGGATCTGTGGTAGTGCAGATCTATCCCAGGAAACACACGTGCTATTTCATGCAGGGTACACGGGTCTCACCCGGCATCGTGAGCTAGACCATACCGGTACAGATCGTGCAGATCAGGAATTATCTATCTGTTCTGAAAGACTCAGATCATGAAGTAGGAATCAGTGATCTGTAGACGGTCTGCCGGAGGTGTGAGGCGCGGCGCTGGGGACTACGGTGTCGTTACGTAACGTTACCCGTGATTGCTTCGCGTGCTCATGCACTTTGGGCGAGTGGCCGTACTCGTATAATAATGCAGGACAATGTTCTCTCTCTACGTCCCCACGCCCCCCTCCCTCCTCGTCAACGCTTCCATCACCCCCCCCCAACCCTCGACTACTAGACACAACCATGGTACGTTTTTTTTGCGTTTGCGTTTGCGTTTGCGTTTGCGTTTGCGGTCACCATTGCTGGCGGTTGAGTCATCTTGTTCGTGCGTGGTGGAGAACCTTATCCTCGCATAAACGGAACAATCGTATCACGCAGTGTGTGCCAGGTAAATGGCAAGGCACCTGGCACCCACGAGGCAGTTTACATGTAATACCCCATGGCTATCTCTGAACGTGGCCACGCCCTTGAACAAATCGATTCATTCGACGCTGCCATCCATATGCAAGAAAATCCGCCTCGTACGCAGTGCTCAGCAGGATGCAGCCCACCCTTCGTGCGACTCGCCGAACACCTTTGCAGCGCTCCGCGCTTGGTGCAAGCAGATATGTCTGTCTGATCGGATCGGTGAAACGGGACGCGCTCCGTCCCGGCGTTGTAGGGATGCGAGGATCTATGGCAGCACAACTACGACCATGCATGGCATGAGTACACCCTCGCCCCCCCCCCCGTTACCTATGCTGATTTCGCTTTGTTCACCTCGGAAAATCTGCCCCTAGGGTTTCGTATGGCAGCCGGTGGGATTCGTTCTGGGGGATGTTCTGAGAAGTTAGTGTGGACCACCGCTCTGGACGTACATATAAGAAACGCTTAGGCACTAATATCAAGACGAAACGGTCGTGGTCATTTCCATCCAACGTGGTATCGACCATTTTGTCGAAGCTGGGCCATGTATATGTAGTTTTTTTTTTTTTTTTTTTTTTTTCGTTGATTTTATCCGGCGGATCGGTAAAAAATACATGGATTTGACCCTCTTTACAGTAGTACTGCGCTGTCTGACAAAAGGTGTATGTCTCTAATTCCAAGTGATTTGTACCGAAAAGTGGGAGTGTGAACCTCAAGGGATCAACAGTTATCAGCACACTTCCACACATACGTCCACCGCCCCCGCCTCCCTCCACCCCGTTCCCCCCCTTTGCCGGAAAATCGGTGGGGGGTTTCGTATGGCAGCCGGCGGGATTCGTTCTCCTAGTTTCGGGGCTGCATGTGGGGGGGGTGCACGATCCTCTGCTGGTATCTTTGTTGGTGGATTTTGTGGCGGGGTACCTGGGAGGCGAGGAGGAGCAGGAGGGGACTAGCGCAAGGTATGATACGAGTTGCGATTTTGGTTTTGGTTTTGGTTTTGGTTTTGATTTGTTTTTTTCTTTCTTTTTAGGTTGGTTTGTATTTGGTTTGGGTAGACGATTGTTTTTGGAAGTTTTGTATGTATGTCTGCTCTTTGGGTTGCTTTCATTGGTGTATTTTGTGGCGGCGTACTTGCAAGGGCAGGAGGGCCGGGAGAGAACTTCAGAGTAGCGCAATACGATGTGTTTTCGGTTTGGTTTGGTTTTGTTTGATTTTGGTTTGAAGTTCGGTTTTGGTGTTTGCTGGGTTCGTGGGTTCGATTGGATTGGGATGGATTCGATTGGGTTGGGTTTTGGGTTGGGTTTAGTTTGAGTTGGGTTTGATTGGATTGGACTGGGTTTGGGTTTCGTGTGACCCCGCGTCTTACGAAATGGTGCGGTGTGGTGCAGTGTGCTCCACACCACGCTTGCCCTTGCCCTTAAGTTTCACGCTAACCGTCTCCCTCACCGTTGCCCTTAAGTTTCACTCCAACCTTCACCCTTACCAGTACTGTTGATTGATCTCTAAAGGTATAGGCGCGGCTGGCACGGGAACGCGAGGTTGGCTCCAGACAGCAACACGGAACTCCTCTTACATTATATCCGCGCTGTCGAGTGACGGCTCATACATCGTATGCGGGTTATTGTTCAACAGGTTGCGGGAATAAACCTCCCGTTCATCCCGCCGTATATCCGTCTAAATATCCCTCTGGAACTCCCTAATAAGCACCCTTTTCCTTTCTCTTGTTGCCCTTGTTTCCTCTCGCGATTCTATCGCACGCTGGCATATCTTTGCAGGATCGGGCGGGTAATTGTTTGCGGGGATAGCGTGGCGGCACCTTCGGCGGAGATGCTCAGCGGTGAGGAAGGGGTAGCTCGAGAGAACCGCTGTATGCACGTTACCTGGTATTTCGGGGGGCCATAGTAAATAGGACCAAATGTCGTTAGTAAAAGTAGGGAAGTGTATAGGTTTTTGTGTGTACCGTAGGTCCTATTTACTATAATCCCCCGTAATATGTAGTTTTTGTTTTTCCGAGAAAAAAAGTGTGGCACGGTTAAGAGCCCATCTTAACGGGGAACACTAAATTTCGTTCAATCAGATAGATGTAAATTAAATTAAAAAAAAAAAATTCTATTAATGGTCAGATTGAAAGAACCGAAAGGCCTCGATAAGACGGGGCCCTTAAATTAAATCAGAACAAAAAAATCGGGTCAAATTGAAAGAGCCGAAAGTCTCCGTTAAGATGGGCCCTAAGCAAAGCACGCACAAGAAACCAAAGAATGCAAAGAAAGCCAAGACCGTAGAAGCGACGACGAGGATTTGTCGTAGACTCTCTGAGAGCATAGCAGAGGCCCTCGTGATCGAGTGGAAGAAAAGACAAGGACAAAACGTAAGTAAGTCCATGTTTATTTGTTTCTTGTTTTTTTTTTTTTTTTTTTGTTCTGCCTGTATTTTTTACCTCATATTCTATGTTTTCTCTTTCCGTTCAGTATCTTCGCCCTTCGTTTCTCTTGTCCTCCTACTCGTAATTCTGATCCGGGATCGCATAGCAGCCCCCCCCCCCCCCGTCCCCCGTCCCCCTCCGTCCCCTCCCCACCGCGGTGCGTGCCTCGCATTTTGCCGCGAGAGGACCACAGCAACTTTCTTCCTTCTTCGACTCGCGCCTACTTAGTGGTATTTTTGCTTTTTGTATACCGCGTTTGTTCCATTAATAGATTATACCTGGTACCTGGCACCGTTTGTTTTGTTCTCTTGTCTTCCTATCCAGACTGTTCCTTTGTATTCGTCAGAAACGGTTATATTTTATTTTTTGCCTGGTACACACATACCGGGTATTTATTAATCTTGTAACTGTGTGTTGTGGTTTTTGTTTGTGTATGTTTTTTTTTTTTTTTTTTTTTGTTTTGTTTTTGTTTTGTTTTTTTTTTATGACTGGATCGTCTTTGGTCGCATGTTCCCGAAGGAACGGGCGAATCGAAGCGCCTCAACGCGGCGCAGCAGCGGCTTGTTGTGTCGTCGCGGGAGAAGCATGTGTCTCGTCATTTTTTTCTGTTATTTTTCACGTTGTGTTTTGATACTCTCTTTCCCTTCTTGTTTCATGGTCCATTTTTATCAAACATTTCATTTCTGCTGTGGTTTCAGTTAGGTTTTGCCCTTGTTTCATGGCCCATCCTTCAGTTTCATAGTGCGTTTTGTCCTATCTTGTTTTTTTTACTCGCTGTTTTTTTCTATATTTCTTCGGCTTTGTTTTTTTTTTGTTCTTGCTCCCCCCCCCCCCCCCCCCCCCCCACCGCATATCCACCGAAGGAACGGGTCCTTCTAAGCGCCTCAACGCGGCGCAGCAGAGACTCGTGTCGTCGCCAATGAAGGAGCTGGACACCGTCCTCGCCCTGCTTGCGGCCGCCGCTCCCGTGGACGTCATGCCTGGTACGTCGAGTGGAACTCCCATCTTGCAAAGCTGGAGTATATAGATACTGTAAATATTAGCAAAGGTTAAGGTCAGTAAGACCCGTAACACAGTAATACACCGTTTGGACCCTGGTCTGCTTTTCCCGTATTTTATTCCAGGTATGGTATGCCACGCGAAAGATAGCGTACCCTCTTGAGCAAATTCCAAAAACCGATTCTCTCTTTGCAGCGGGGGAGAGTAGGAGCGCCGAGCGACGCATCTACCGCAGTTATCTGTCGACGAGATATCTATCTTCCCTCCCCCCCCCCCCCCCCCCCCCCCCCCCCCCCCCCCCCCCCCCCCCCCCGGCGCGCTTGGTGCAAGCAAGGCCTAATCTGCCTGGTCGGTGAAAACCCGACATGCTCCGTCCCGGCATTGTAGGGATGCGAGGGTCTATGGTCATGCGACTACGACCATGCATGAGACCGAGTACATGTCTTCCTATCGAGTACCCCCCCCCCCCCCCCCCCCCCCCCCCCCCCCCCCCCCCTCCTGCGACCGCCTCCGCCCCCAGGGGAAAGCGATCCCGCAAACTACACCCTGCCCCAGCAGCCGCTCCACCCTTGCCTTCTAAGGAATGCCACCCGTTTTGGATCGTTACAGGTGAACACCCTTGTTTTTCGTGTTTTCGTTTTTTTTTGTTGTTGTCATTTTGTTGTCATTTTTTTTTCAACATTTTGTTTTTGTTGTCGTGTTGGTTGTTGTGTATTATTGTTGCTGCTGAAATGTGTTGTTGTTGTTGTTGTTGTTGTTGTTGTTGTTGTTGTTGTTGTTGCTGCTGCTGCTGTTGCTGTTCCTCCTGCTGCTGCTGCTGATGATGATGATGCTGATGATGCTGCCGTGGTTCTTTGTTCCTCCTCCTGCTGCTGCTGCTGATGATGCTGATGATGCTGCCGTGGTTCTTTTCCTTTTGTCGTTGTAACTTTTGATGTCTTGTTTCTTGTTTGTAAAAAAAAAAAAAACGCCTCTCAGAGAGTTACCAACCCCCACGAGGCGAAGATTGGGGAGCGAGTGTTCTTGGGCAGCTCCGGCCAGCCGTTGAAAGATATGGAAAGATACACCACGACTGGTACGGACGATAAAGGTGAGGTATCCACCAGCGGTTGAAATGTATGGAACTATACACCCCGAAAGATATAAACGGTGTACGTGAGGTTGTCCATCAACCATCGCAATTTTGCGGGCAAGGCACACCCCTTAGGATATACCCGGTAGACGGTATGTGTGAGGTATCCGTCAGCCGTTGAAATATTGCGGGCAAGATACACCACGAAGGGTACAGACGGTAAAGGTGAGGTATCCAAAACCCGTTGGAGCGTATGTAACCCAAGACCCTAGAACCGTTGAACTCAATACTGGGTTTAGGTCCTCTAAAACACCTTGTACCTTTTTTTGGCAGGTTTCAAGTGGAGGTGGAAGCACTTGATATCTAAGGTCGAGCTAAACGTGTCAGTTTTGAGGGTCAACATTTGTCCGTTTTTTTAGGTTATAGGTGTCGGGAAACAAAACAGGCCCCTGGCATCCTAGCGCTAAGCCTCTACCACAGCCCTGACCCCAACCTCAACTCCAGCCCATCCCGTGCCTGTGCTACGCGATTGTCGACGCTGGAATCGGTGCCCTTAGCGCCGAAGTGAGTGTCCTATTACATACTCGGCATTTTTCAGGAGGAGTCGGAATGGGTATGTTTGGCTCAGAGATCGGTGTCCCTCGGTGCCGAAGTCGGTCTCCTTGGTTCCAAGAATCGGTGTCCTTTGCGCCGAAACGGGTGTCCTTCGCGCCGCATTCGGTGTCATTTGCGACAAAAATCGGCGTACGTAGTAGTGGGCGCCGGAATCGGAGTCCTTGGCTCCGCAACCGTTGTCCTTGGCGCCTACGAAAAAACCGGTGTAATTTGGCGCCAGACCCGGGTGTCCTTAACCGCTGACATCGATGTCCTTGCCGCCAAAATTGCATCCCCGTCTTTTCCCCTGCAATGTTGTGGGAGCAACCAATATTTTTTTTTGCTCTAGTGTTATTTACGGAGGCGTTGCTATATTATTTCCATCATGGAAGAAGAATGCTTGTCCTCTCTCCGCCTCTCGGAAGCCCTGGGGAGAGGCTAGGGACCGCCAAGTATTATTGATAGACCCAACACGTGCGAGTGATGAAGAGTGACCGGGTCAACCTGCACAGTGGTCGGGCTTGTCCCACACCGCCTATATCCGTGTGCTGCTCTATGCCTGGCCTAGTATGTGTACCTTCACGCTGATGTCGACGTCTCGATCGACTCTGGGGCTCGCTCTCTATCTCTCCGCTTTTGTTTTGGCGTGTGCGTCCAAGAGGAGCTGTAAGCAGCAGAAGCAGCAGCAGGTGTTCTTCTTTCTCGTTGTTTTTTTTCTGTGCTCCCTTTGCCGTGTTTTTTTTTTTTTTTATGTGTTTTTTGTTTTTTAGAGAGATATATTTTTTCCCACGGTCATTTATGAAGGGACCTCAATTTTTTTTTTCCGGCCCACCGTTTTTTTTCCCACCACGTACTGACTGCAAGCGGCCGATATCAACTCTGATAAGGGACGCGGGTTCCTCTAGAAGAGAACTCCAATCCCGAACGCACCGCACTATACTGAAATGTCCCATCACGGAAGGGGTTGGCTACTTTCTAAATAACAACTCGATGCGTGGAAAAATCTGGAACATGATAAACTCGTGCGGATTTTTGTCTCAATTATTTTGTCTGTCGTCTCACTGAGACCAGACGGACCAGAAAGGGACTGCTGTGAGCCTGGAAACTTCCTCGAAACTTCGCTGTTGCTGTATGCATGCTAGTACAAGAGTTTGTGATTTTTCCCGGAATTTGCGGTACATGCTAAACTCGTGCGGAGTTTTATCTCAACTAGTTTGTCCGTCGTCTTGCTGAGACCAGACGGACCAGAAATGGACTGCCGTGAACCTGGAAACTTCCTGGAAACTTCGCTGGTGCTGTATACATGCTTGCACAGAGTGTGTGAATCTTTCCGACATTTACGGTACATGCCATACTCGTACAGAGTTATCTCAACCATTTTGTCTGTCGTCATGTTGAGACCGGGCGGACCAGGCGGGACCGCTGTGAGCGCAGAAATTTCCTGGAAATGAACGCTGATACATACTTGGTGTGCTTGTGCAGAGCTTTTGTGTATGCCAAATGCCGACCACGCGTAGGCTACACGAGTAGTTCGATTAGATAAGGGAACAAAGACCACCGCCCGATGAAGGTGATAAAAAATGAACCTGACCGAAATTTCTGTGGAATTTCCTCACCTACCGCGGTTGTTTGTTTCTCGAAGGTGTGGGGGGGGGGTGACAAGCCTGCATGCCTGCGACGGCTGGAGGAAACCCTTGCGTGGAGGCATATGGCGCCGACGGCACCGGAAACGCTGGGCTGCTATCCCTTCGTCACGGAAGATCCCTTCATCATTGAGGTGACTTATTTTTGAAGATTTCTTGCGCGTTCGTGTTATTACGGGGGTCCATAGTTAATAGGACCTTTGGTGTACATAAAAACCTATATATTTTGCTATTTTTACTAACAATATTTGGTCCTATTTACTACGGTCCTCCGTAATAGTGCAATGTGTTTTTTGTGTGTTGCTGCATTGCCGTGTATTGTGTGCTGGTGTGCTGTGTGTTGTGTGTTGTGTTTATATCTTTTTGTGGCGGGATACACTTTCCGTATTGAGGTGAGCTTCGAGGATGTGTGGGTGTCTCGTGTGCTGCGCTTCGAGGGTGTGTTGTAGTACCAGGTATGTACGTCGTTTTGCGATGAAAATACCCGTTCGTCATTGAGGTGATTCTTGAGGCGATTCTTGAGGATGTGTGTGTGTTGTGCGTGGGTATGTTGTTTTGTTGTGTGCTTATCCTTCAGCGAAGGAAGACTCCTTTCTGAGGTCAAGCTTTGGAGATATGTTGGTGTGCTGCGTGCTGTGTGTCACCTGGTGCCGGGTGGCACCCTGTCTCTCAATATAACGACCGTTTTTACTGAATATTAGGGTATTAATGGTGCCTATGTTTCGGGACTGAGTGGTACGTGTTAGTGGTATGCGTTATTATTTGCGGTGTTGTGTGTGTGCTGTTGTGATTGTGTGCTGTGTTGTTCGTTGGGTGTTGCTGGGTGGGGGCAGCTGTGTCGTGTGCTTTTATGCTTTTGAGTGTTGTGTGCCATGGTTGTGTGTTGCTGTCGGTGGTGGTATTGATGTGTCAGCGTGGGCGCTGGCGTGTTTGTGCTGCTTTCCATGTTGGCGTTTCTTTCTGGTACCGCTTAGAGTCCTGGCGCTTAGTCTGTGCTGACGTTGATGCGGCTCTTTTTTCTTTTCTTTTCTTTTTTACGTATCATCTACGTTCTTCGCCCTACGTCTCCAGCCCCCTCCGTTTCGTACGAACTCTGGATCCGCTGATCCGGGGTCACGTACCAGGCACTTCTCCCCCCCCCCCCCCCATACTACGGCCTACCGGGTCGGTGGAAACCCGACGCGTTTCCGTCCCGGCATTGTAGGGATTCGAGAGTCTGTAATCATACGACTACGCCCGTGCATGACATGATCACACATGCGCACACACCCACCCTTACTACGATGCGCGCCTTCATGTTCATCGCGAGACAGAAGCCCTGCATTTTCCTTCCCTCGTCGACTCATCGTCGAATCGTGCATGCACTGCACCAATGCAGTAAAGGGGTTTGCTTTGCAGGGTACTTTATCTGCGGTGTGCGGGTATAACACTGTTTTATACCCAGGTACTCCCAGATTCTATATTTTACCAGCCCATAATGTTGCCTTCGCCCTTCTTTCTCCGACCCGGGGTCAAATAGCAGCCCCCTTCCCCCCCTCCCCCATGCATTATATCGAGTACCCCCCCCCCCCCCCCCCCCCCCCCCCCCAGTAGCCAAATGACTAAGGGGCAAGCACCAAATGAGTACCCCCCCCCCCCCCCCCCCCCCCCCCCCCCCCCCCCCCCCCCCCCCCCCCCCCCCCCCCCAATGGGTTGGCCTCGGTCGTTCGGCAACGACGCTGTATAACATGCCGCTCACTACATGAGCTACTATAGCAACCAGGGTACCGTTTTCTATTTGTTTGTTTTTTCGGCTTTCGGTCACAGCTAGCGATCGAGTTTAGATCGTGTGTGCGGGGTGGAGAACCTTTACTCCGCAAAAGGGGCATGAACGTATCACGTAGTGTTTATGGTGAGCCAACTACGAGGCGGTCACGTTGTACCCCCATTGCTGTGTCTGGAAGTGGCCACGCCGGAAAATAAAAAAGAAATCATTGAACCTGTCATCCGTATGCAAGTCCGCCCGCCTCGCACGCGAGTCTTAGTAGGGTGCAGCTCACCCTTCATGCGACTCGCCCAACACGTCACGGCGCTTCGCGCTTGGTGGTGCAAGCAATGTCTGCCTGGCCGGTGTGAAAACCCGATGTGCTCCGTCCCGACATTGTAGGGATAGGAGGGTCTATGGTCATACGACTGCGGCCATGCATGTCATGAGTTCATGAGTACACCCCCCTCACTACAGTACGCACTTGCTTCGTTTTTTTTTTTTTCTCGAGAAGGGTTCAGCGCTACCTTCCGTCGTCGATTCGCACGTGTCGAAATGTGTACGCATGTATATCCCCTACTGAAAATTGCCCTCTTGCCCTATATTTTTTTGTGACAATCACCTTCCTTGTTGATAAGGATGCGTGGTCAATGGTCAAATCACTAAGGCAAGCAACAAATGAGTACGCCCCCCCCCCCCCTCCCCCCCCCCCCACCTGTCTCGAAAGGGACACGTGGTCAATGGTCAAATGACTTAAGGCAAGCAACAAATGAGTACGCCCCCCCCCCCCTCCCCCCCCCCCCCCCCCCCTGGGTCCATGGTCATGCGACTACGGCCATGCATTACATCGAGTACCCCCCCCCCCCCCCCCCCCCACCCCAACCCCTCCCGTGTGAACGCCTGCGAATATACCCCTTATTGCTTCCGCGGCGGGTGACTTCGAATCGACCCTCTTGACGCGGGGGATGAACAGGAATGCCCTGACGTTTACTTTGCGGGCAACCAGCCGACATTCGCGACGAGCTTGCTGGAAGGCTCCGAGGGGCAAAAGGTGCGAGGGGCGACGAGATGAAGAAAAAAAAAACAGAACGATAGTGCCAGCTGCCCTCCATTGTGCCAGCTTCCCTTCATTGTGCCGGCTGCCCTCTATAGTGCCAGTTGAGTAATGCCTGCTGCCCTCTATAGTGCGGTAGGACACGGAATATACGCTTTCTACGACAGGGTACAGCAGTGCCGGCCCCTCTACAGTGCCGGTTGAGTAGTGCCGGCTGCCCGCTATAGTTCAGGTGAAATCGCTCGGCACGGATGGGGTTGGCCAGTGCGGTAGTGTGCGGAGTAATTAGTGCCGGTTGGTTGCCGCTATGTAGCGCCGGTATTGTTGGCTGGCGCATGCATACCGGCACTATCGTAGAGGGACTACTATTACGGGGGACCATAGTAAATAGGACCAAATATTGTTAGTAAAAATAGGTAAATATATAGGTTTTTATGTATACCATAGGTCCTATTAACTATAGACCCCCGTAATACTATGAGAGGATTTACCACCTCTCCGAGAAAATGGTTGGCGTACACTGTGCACGAGACACAAGGGGACTGATGACTGATGCTCCGCGAAACCATTGGTTGATCGGGTGTCTGATTGGCTCTGGCTTCAGGTTTTCGTGATCTATTGTTATTCATGCTCGTTTCGTACGCATCGACCCTCAACCATTCTTCCCTCGAATGAAAGTGTTTTTTTTCGCGGGCTGTATGTAAGCTACACCATAAAAAAAAAAGATGGAAAAAACATCGACTGCTGTCTGCCCCTTAACCCTTTTCGTACCGAAGTTCCGTTTTGCTGGGGACAAACCATTCGAGTTGTGCCGCTCTGCCTCGAAATATAAGGTGCTTTTGCATACTAGTATCCGATGAAAAATATCCGAACATTTGGCAACAGATTGGTATGCAGTTTTGTCCCCGAAACGGGACTGCAGTTTTCCCCTAAAAGTGTCGAGAAACTGCAATCTTGGGGGGGACATACTATTACGGGCGGGGCGTAGTAAATAGGACCTATGGTATACACAAAAACCATATATTTACCTATTTTTAGTAACAATATTTGGTCCTGTTTACTATGGACCCCCGTAATAGCTCGGACGACCATCGTAAATAGCACCTACGGTACACACGAAAACCTGAATATATTTCCCTATTTTGGTACTATCAAAATTTGGTCCCATTTACTGTGGTCGCCCGTAATGCTTGAAATTTGTGTGGGACATTTATTCGTTCTTGTAAGGGACACCTTGACCGTATCTGGCACCAGGGTATCTGTTTTTCGGCGAGAAAATTACTTGGGGTTAGTGCGGGAAGTTTTTTTTTTTTTTTTTTTTTTTTTTTTTTTGCGGAAGTGAAAGAAAGGGTCAGGAAGTACTCTCGCTCTTGGTGAGAAACTGCCTGGAATTTTACTTGAAGTCGCAGTTTTTCCTGAGTACAAGGGTTGATATCACACGTCGCACAGATCGTTCTTCTCTAGATCCTGCTATTACGGGGGACCATAGTTAACAGGACCCAATATTGTTAGTAAAAATAGGTAAATATATAGGTTTTTATGTATGCCATAGGTCCTATTAACTATGGACCCTTGTAATAGTTCCTGATAACCTGCTATGAGATGTTGTACGTAGAGGCTGCTTTCAGTGATACAGATCCAACCCAGGAAACATGTCCTGAATCATGCAGGTTATTCTGGTCCTCAGCCGCTCCTCCCCCCCCCCCTCCAACTTTTATCATGCTAACATGCTAACCCCCCTCCTCTTTCCCGCCCCACCGCCGTTGTGTTACCGTTCGACGTCGTCGCATGAGACCGTCAAAATCGCCGACAAAATGCGGCGCGATAATTTACGAACAAAATGCTCTTTGGGGAAACCAACAACAACACCAAAAACCTAAAACTACGCACACGCAAATCCAATATATAAATATATTGCAAACATAAAATATACATACTCAAACAAAACAAACATGAACGCAAACAACCACGCACGCACAAAAAACTACGCTCAAATGCATACACCCACAGAACGTGACACCAAACAACACACACAAAAACACACACTAAAAAACGCACTCTAAAAAACACCGAAAACACCAAAAAAACGCAGACGCGGATGGTGTGCGTCCCAGCATTTGGACTGACGGGGGAAGCCGTGCTCTTGGATCTCGACACCCTGGACTGCACGCCGCTGAGGTTTTCCACCGCCGTTGGCGGAGACGGGGAAGGGGATTGGGGCGGTGATTCGTCCGCCTTGGAAGCAGAGGAAGCGACCGACTGATACGTTGTTCCAGGTACATAGAAAGGACACGCTTAGTCGTTTCGCCAGAGGTTCTTTTTTTTCTTGTTGGTCCCCGAGGGTTTCCGCTGGGAATTGCCGGAGGCGGTGGCGATGGTGGTCGGGGGGGCGGGAGGGGGGAGGGGGGGTGCTTCGTCTGGCATGACAGTTGAGGGTCATGTTGGCGGCGAAGCGGCCGACTGATAGCCTGTACCGCTCTGTTAGGAAATGTATTAACCTTTGGTGTATTCGTGTTAGTGGCAGGGGGGACACGCATAATGGTTGAGCGGGAGGGTCGCTTTGTCCTTGTTGATCGCCGCCGAGGGTTTCCACTGCGGCTGCTGGCGTTGGTGGCGGTGGCGGAGACGGGGGCGGCGTTGGCGCTTTTGATCTGCAATGGAAGCAGAGGGTGAACGATGGCGGCGGCGAAATGGCCGGTCGGTAAATTCTGGTGGCCGGTGCCGGGTGGAAAGGGCACGCTCAACGTTTAGCCAGAGCTTCTTTTTTTTTTTCTTGTTGTTCGCCGTGGTTTTGCGATTGCTGGAGGCGGTAGCGGTAGCGGGGACGGCGGCAGGGGTCGAGGGCGGGGACGGGGGCGGTGCTTCGCCTGTGGTGGGTGGTGAGTGCTGCGCGACCGCTGCTCTTGCTTCCCTCGTGCAAGTAGAGAGGCGGTGGTGGCAGGCAGACTGCCAACAGGATGTGCGTACTCATTCTTGTGTGTGTGTGTGTTTTTTGTTTTTTTTTTCCCCTAACTGAGCTAGTACTGCTGTAGTATACGAGTTCTGCTCTCTTAAGACTTCTGCTGGCTTGATTGTCTTGTCGCACCAGGAGCCTACCCTCCTCTCAGCGCCACGAAGACACAATGTTCTTGCCCTGCGAAAGCGTACGGACGAAGCACCGCCTGAATCGAAATAGTGTTTCTCCTGGTTGGCCGCGACGGGTCGTTAGGGTTCTCGTTCGGGGTTATTGTATTCATGGCCATTATCACCGTCCGACTGTGACTATACACGGTAGAAGCATCATCACTAGAACTCAAGATGACGGGTGTCGATTATCAACACCGAAAAGCAAAAAAAAGTTCAGCAGCAACACTATCACGTATATTTTCGTTTGTCGTGCTACCGTACGTTTTTGAGATTATTATTTACATGTTTTTACGTATCATAACCATGACCGTGTGTAATTATACTGGTACACACAGATCTGTCAGCGTCCCCGCTGGCTTGGTAGGTGGTCCGCGTCCCTACTAAGATCATTTTCGTGGGTTCGAGTCTTACCACCGAGTGCATACACCTGAGGACTTTTCCATGCGTAAAAATTGACTAGCGGAAAGCGCGAGTTCGCAACATTCGATGAAAATCAACGAGCAGTGAGAATTATAGGCCCTATGCGCGATAAAAAGAGAAGACACATTACCCGGGGGGCGAAGGGGCGGCACCTGTGACCACGGCTTTAGTCCAGAAGATCGCTGAGGGAAAATCTTCCAACGAGTTGAGCTGGAGAGTAAAAGTGACGATAAATAAAAAAAAAAAAGAAAAAAAGAAAAGATAGGCATTCCTAAAAATCAAGATTACGGTGGGCGATGATCGATCGATTTCTGTGGAATAAGCACAGCCAGATTCCACGAGTTTCCTTCCTATCGTCTTCGAGTCGTAACTCTAGTCTTTTGATCAAGGGAAACACGAATTTTGCAGACGCGGGGTGCGGTTTATCGCCGACCTCACGGAGCAGAACCACAAGACTTTAACGGGAAGCGCGTGGTGGCCTGTGTGAAGCCACCGCCGCGAGCGCGGTGGCCGTGGCTTGCTCGAAGCTGGATGTTTCAACGAGGGTCAAATAACTAACTGCTAAAAAAAAAAAAAAAAAAAATGTGGTCAAACAACTGATGCTTTCATAAAAAGATGGGAGAGCGTTTTTTTTTACCTGTGGAAACAGAAACTTAACCCTAAAATGATAAAATATACGTTTAATAGCTGTAAAAGCGAGAAATAAAAAGTTCAAAACTACCGACTGATCGATTCACATCATCCAAATACAAGCTGAAAACAAAAAACTACACCCATGGGATCATTAACCGGGAAACGTAAGAAAACCGCGAGAAAAAATACATGGTTTTTATCATTAGAACATGACATTGAAGCTGAAGAATTGCCTGGGAGCCCTACACCTACTACTAACTACACGAGCCTTGAGCCAAGCGTGTTCAAAAATGTATTACCCACTCGCTCCGAAAAAGAAAATAAAAAGTGACGGCATCCTGTCCCAACCGAGGCCAGAAAAAAAAAACAAAGTTATTTTGTACCTGGTACACCCGTGTGTCGATCAATCCGCCGACTGGCCTGGTTCCGAAATATGCTACCCGTCGATGTGTCTCAGCGATGAAACCTTTTCCCACCTGAAATCCTTTCTTCGACCTTGTTGCTCTCAAAGGAACAAAAAAACACCAGCACCGGCACCGTCCCAGTGATTCGGACATTTTTGGAGCGGACTTTTTTTTTGTTACTCAGTTGATACTTCTTTTTCGGTTTAAAAAAAACGACTTAATTTTCACCCTGTCCCTGCGACAAAAACGCTTGCCAGAAGCAAAACAAAAAAAAGATGACTATTCACCTTATCCGGGAACCTTTTTACGTTTAGCTGCCATGTACGGAACGCACGAAGGAGGGGGGGGGGGGGGGGGAGGAAAACGCGCAAAAAATCCCGGCGCCATCATTCATTATCCTTCCCCATAAAAATATATGGATATCGCGGCCGCCACCCCCGTCCCCGTCCCTCCTTTCACGCCTCTTTCGCTTGTCATCGCGCGCGAAAAACAGCCCCAATAAGATGTGCCTCCTACTGCACCCCCTCCGTCAGGTTTACTGCCAAGACCGACTGTCTACCGTCACGACAAACGGCCACTCCTACGCCAGGACGCACGGCAACTCAGACGGTCGCTCGCAGCAACTGCACACTGCCATGACATAAAGCTTTCCAGCCAGACCTACTGCACTGTATAACGGCATTTTTTCGGCCGCTCAGCCCTACTGCCCGCTCCTCACACACACCCTACAGCTGCTCAGACCTACTGCGTATAAATTATATCAAGGCGTACGTACGGCCGCGCAGACCCTACTGCCTCACGCCACAGCAGACACCTGCTCAGACCTGTCACAGACCTACTGTTCGGTCGAATGATCTACTGTCACGATATACGGCCGCTCAGACCTACTGCCGTGACATAAACGCCGCCGAGACCTACTGCCTTCATAAAGGCAGTTCAGACCCACTGCCTTCCGCCACAACAAACCTACTGCCTACGCGAAGACATACGACTCGTGTGTCCCATCCCAACCCAACGACCGAGCAACGGGCATCGAACACACGTTCGATGTCCATCATTCCAAGAAAAAAAATCGAGGAAAAATCTAGGAAATAGGTATGTAGCTTCCTCTTTTAGCGTTTTGGTTTTTCGACATCGCCACGGCTTCCTCGACTTAGACGGGAAAAAAAATCCCAAAATAAACCAAGACCTGAAACGTACACATAAATCCCTGCCACCAAAGGCATGCAACAAGCAATGTCTTCCCCCCCCCCATCAAAAGATGCGAGAAGACACCACGGCTGTACCCCTTGACTTGACCTCCCCATACTAAACTAGTGAGGCTTGCGGCAGTCAGGGGACGCCCTGGCCACATCCCCGGGTTTCCTATGTGGGTCAGGGGACATAATGGGGACATCCCGGGTTCCCTATATGGGTGAGGGGACATCCTGGGTACATCCCCGTATTTTCCATGTGGATCAGGGGACATCTTGGGTACATCCCCGGGTTTCCTATGTGGATATGGATCTTGCTGGTACAGCGAGCGGTATTCAATTTGCCAGCAAGATCTACATCCGCAGGCCTCGCCTTGACCTCCACCCCCCCTTCCCGCCAGGCCCCCCTCCGAGTACCCTCCCCCCCCCCCCCTCCCCCCCCCCCCTCCCCCCCCCTCCCCGTTCCCATCACCGCCTCCACCGCCATCGCTGCTGGTGATTCGTCGAGGCAAGAACGATAATAGGGTCGGTCGCCCTTTCCACCACAAATGAGAAAAGAGATAAGGCACATGTATAAAACCAGTGGCGAACACAATAATCAGAGACGGCTAAACGAAATGACTAGCCCTGGTCCTCAGACACAAAATGTATCCAAGGCCGGCATGCGTGCCAACTACCCCCCTCCCCCCCGCCAGCCATTGCTCCGCCACAGGACTTCGCGGTCAGACCGGCCAGGCTTTAACGCAGACAAGCGCCGCGGACGGGTTCCGAAACGCAAGTTGCAGGCATTCTGCCCGTGAAGGGAGGGAAGGGACATTTCAACTGACTGAATCACCCATTGTAACTACCTCCCCGCCTTCATCACCGTAATTTTCCATAAGCTCGCCGCACTATCCCACGAAACAGGGTTCGCGGCCAGGACCCCCCCCCTCTCCGCCATGGGGACCCCCCTCTCCCCCCATGGAAAAGCCTACCGCCTCCAACGCTAACAAACTCTCTCCCAACAGGGGTCGCTACCAGGCCAAGTCTAAACAAGGCAGACCACATATTAACAGCACAGCAGCTTTCAACATAACTACCACCACACCGACGGGGAGGGGGGGGGGGGGGGGGGGGGGGGTCCCAAACCAAAATAATGGCGCAGGAATATGCCACCGACCGGGGGGGGGGGTCACAAACACAAAATATTGCAGGAAAACACCACCAAGGCTTGTTGGTTTCCTCAAGCCATAGTGTTGCAGGAACGCAGCCTAGAGGGGGGGGTGTGGGGAGAGATGTTCCCGAAAAACATGCTGAAGAGGGTTTCTCCGAAAAATGAACCCAACCCGGTTTTCCGAAAAAAATAAAATGATGCAGATTTTCTCCGAAAAACCAACTGATACAGGAATGCCGCCGATGGGGAGCGAATCATCACTTTCCACGAAAAAATTATTAGCAAGCAGGAACGCTAACACAGAGTGATTTCTTTCTTTTTTT
>JASSKH010000018.1:4669736-4723581 GCA_031763025.1 Macrocystis pyrifera | reverse complement strand
CCCCCCCCCCCCCCCCCCCCCCCCCCCCCCCCCCCCCCCCCCCCCCCCCCCCCCCCCCCCCCCCCCCCCCCCCCCCCCCCCCCCCCCCCCCCCCCCCCCCCCCCCCCCCCCCCCCCCCCTCCCCCCCGCCCCTCCCTCGTGCTTCCTTCCCATGCCGCGACCTTGTTTGTGAGGCAGTCGAAAGAGAGCAACTCACAAGGCGCTGCTCTCTTCTGATCCCCGAGACGACAACGGGCCTTGCCGGCCACGGACCAACAACGACCTTTGTCCATCCGCGGCAAGCGCTTCTCCTACTTTTGTGTTGCCCCCCAGCCCCTGCTCCCACTCCCTCACTCCCAAGTCAAACAGGTCTCCTCCGTCTCGCGGCTCCCTCCTCATCTCCTCACCCTGCCTCTATCCCGTGAGGCCATGCCCCCCGCAACGAGAGACCCCCCCTACCCCCCCCCCCCCCCAACCTCTTCCCCCCCACTCCATTCCCGAGCGGTGGGGAAAGGGGTGGGGGTAAGGTAACCGGGAGCGGAGCCGCGTCACATGGCGTACTTCGCGCACCATTCCCTTGCTGTAGCGTCGTGCTGCGTGCGATTGGTTTTGAAAACCTGACAAAAAAACGGCCGGGGGGGGGGGGGGGAGAAGACAAAAAAGAAGAAATAAACAAAACGTTCAACAAACAAAACAAAAAAAAAAAACGAAGAAGCACGACCCAAAGCACACAGCACAAAAAAACGGGGAACAATAAAACCCGAAACGAGAAAAAAATACAGAAATAAAAGAAACAACACGAAACGAAGATGAAAAAAACGCAATACAAGTACAGAAAAAAAAGGGCTCAAGTGCATTCCGGGGAACAACTTTGCCAGTCTGTCCTTCAGTCCTGTTCTCTTTCCGAAAGACAAGTCACTGGGTTCCTTCTTGTTCCATGTCTGCACAGGTACACTTCGTGTTGTTATGTCTGCTACTCTGCCCGTCTCTTTCTATCTTCCCTTAACGACAGCACGTATACACGTACGAAAGGAAACACTATTACGGGGGACCATAGTAAATAGGACCAAATATTGTTAGTAAAAATAGAAAAAATATATACCTGGTAGGTTTTTGAGTGTACCGTAGGTCCTATTTAGTATGGTCCCCCGTAATGTTAACAGTTTCCTTTCTCCTCTCATGTGAAGCCTGTATTGTCGTTCAGTCACTCGTCCGAAGACGTGCACCTGTACCACCAAAAGTCCTCTCGCCTCTCTCTTTACACACTTCCTGCTTTTCGCTAAACGCTCCAACATGCCAGACGAGACGACCGAAACGTGTTCCCACTACCGACGGTGCTTGGACCGGCGTATAAACACGGAGGGTACTTGCGACGTCGCGACACGGCGCAGTATACAACTGCTGTGTCTCACCTCTTCCCGAAAGAGCGGTCGCGCGCACGGAGCAGAGTCCCTGTGCCGAAAAGCCACCTTCAGCGCGAAACCCAGATATACACTACCAAAATGGTCGGAAATATAAGGACCGTTCATACACTAACATGAATACCAAGCGGTCTCTGTATTTACGCCCACAGTGATATACCGTACGTATTTATCACCCGAGTGATAATAGAACACACTCCCTGTGTGACGCATTTCCAAGCTGATTTCCTCTCGAACCCTTTCAGGACTGCAGCAGAGTCCCGTTCAGGGGGACAAATTACTCAAAATTTGGCTGTGTTTGTCTCCGTCACACGGGACTGCATGCAGTCCTAAAAAACGGAGAGGGTGCAATTGCCGAGCGATCCATGCGTCTACTCCTGTTAACATGCAAATATCTCGGACGAGCATCGTTCCAAAGCCACCGTTTTCGTCGTGCGTGCGTGACCCCTCTCGAGGCATCTCTCTCGAGAAAAATGGGGCTCCGGAATTGATCCAGGAGGGTGTGCGTGTTATCTCGAGCGTTTCACGGTCCTACCGCCAAGAAAACCACGGGAATACCATTCACAAAACGAAAAAGTCAATACCGGCAACAATACGAGCAACAACGCCCAACAACAAATACCGCTCTGGGAGGAAAACACAAGGTCATCTTGGTCTTCACATGTATGTATAAGAGATCCTTCTATTTTCGCCCAGAGCCGTATGCCGGTGACAACAAACAGGACGGCACACCAGCAAACACGCCTGTAACAGCAACTATTACGGGCGCCAACAGTAAATAGGACCAAATAGTGTCAGTAAAAACAGGTCAATATATAGGTTTTTATGTAAACCATAGGCCCTATTAACCATGGACCCCCGTAGTATTAATACGACAGCGAGCAGCAACAGCGGCAGCAACACTAATAACAATACGAACGAAAACCACCAGAGAAAAGTCACCGGCTCGTTTATATAACCTGCCCACGCACGGTGCCATCGGTCAGCAGTCATCGGTCAACGGACCCAACAAATTGCTCAACAACTCAACTCCCTCTTGCGGTGAAATGACACCTCACCAACAACTTCCGAGGGCTCATACGTAGGAGGGGGGAGAAGGGGGGTACATACAGCACAAGACACCAAATAAGAAACAAGCAAAACTGGTCGAGGCTGGATTTCACATCAGAGAAAGGGCGCGTTCGACAGCATAAGCACTCTCGACTTTCTTATTATCTTTGTAAATTTGAAAACGTCAGCTTGCTTTCCTTATTGCTCGTGCTTTTAGTGAGTGTCCTGTACAGTATCTACTCTAAACCGTTTTTTTCCCCTCTTTTCTAAAGTCGTACAGCTCAAAAACATTTTTTAGTTTTACCTGGGGGGGGGGGGGGGGGGGGGGGCGGGGGGGCGTGTGATGCCGTTTTCTCTTTCAGCCGTAAACCGGGGGGGGTGGGGGGGGGGGCGGTCTCCAAAAAAAACCGCATACCTTCAGCTATCACATGTGCCTTTTAGGGGTGGCGCCATGTTTTCTCCTAACGTGATGCGCTCAATATCTCACCCGAAGAATCACTTCGAAAAAAGGTTCATCGCGCAACCCAATCGACATTTCTACGGCGCTATATACGTTGTCCTCCTAGACCAACTATCAGGGAGACACGAGCACAAGGATCCCAGTGGCATTGGGTAGTTGCTCGCTCGAGGAGCTCAACCGGGTCAGAAATCAGTGTGAACCAAAAAGTGCTCCAGACCCCTACCGTCGGGATGCTCTCTGGTACCCTGGCCGGGAATATAAGCTCCGTTTGTAATACTAGAGGCGTTCTACGATAAGAGGTCTTCATCACCCTAATTTTCTGAGGCTTTTACGTCCTCCCAATATACAGCGTACAGTGCGGAATTCGACAGGGACGCGTTGTACGATAGACGTAGCACACTTCCGATAAAACTGTTTTCTGAATGACGGGGCTCCTTAACCCAAAATCGTCGAGAAATGCCATTCATGTTTCGAAAAAACCTTTTTTTTTTGGAATACATGGGCCATCGGCGATTATCCGTCGGGATGCATTTTGATTTTGGTGAAGTCAGTGTTCGTTGGAGGTATGGAGCTCCTGCAAGTGAGGGGCCTCAGAAAAAAAATGGCGCACTTCTACTACAGCACGCGTCCGGGGACAAGCATGTGAATACGACTGATGCTACACGCATCTGTACGTGTACGCACGCCATATGCCCATATGCCCCACAATGTAGAGCACAAGTTACGTACTAATCCTTCAACTACAGCATACTGTTAACAATCCTTCAACTACAGTAGCGCCCGGCAAGGATGCCGGGGTGGCCAATTTTTATTTATTTTTTGTTCTCTCACCAAATGTGATATCTCTACCGTTGAACGCCTCAATATCAGAGTGAAAACGGGGGCATATACTCGCGGTTAGCTAGAGTGTGGTATTCTTGCAGTCGGACACAGCCCATCACATCACACTGCACACGCCCGACGACGATCGATGCCACGTTTGTTGTGACAAAAAAAAAACAAAATGTACAGAACGTCCCCACCCGACACTGTCAACCACCTACATACATATATATACATATATAAGAGCCCATAAAAAACATAAAACCCGTACTACGTGTGATTGAAGTATCACTATTACGGGTGACCATAGTAAATAGGACCAAACAGTGTCAGTAAAAATAGGGGAACATGTAGGTTTTTGTGTGTACCGTGCGTCCTATTTACTATGGTCCCCCGTAATAATAGCAAAGACGGTGAGTTTTCGACGAAATCCTCTCGATCTTACAGCTAAAGCTGTTTTTTCTTCGTAAAAAAAAAAAAAAAAAAAAACATGGTCGTACATATCGATTTTTTTGTACAACCGACAATTTTTTTTTTTGTTTTTGTTTTTATTCAACAGCGTCTTTCGGGGGTTCTCGAGGCTCAGAATTCCTGCCACGTCAACCGTTCTTTTTTCGAACACGTCGGCCCCTTCACCGAGCACTAACCTGCGCGATCTCTGGCACGAGCGGGTCGTCCGGATTGGGGTCCGTCAGTAGCGAGCATATAGACAAAAGCACCTGGACAAAAAACAAAAAACAAACAACAAAGAAAAGCGCACAAAGAAAAAAAAAAGCAAAAAAACGAAAAAAAAGCGCAGAAGAAAAAAAAAACGACATCATTTTTAGGCCGAGCGAGGCAAACCAACAAAAAAAGTGACGAGACGGAGGCAAAATATACAAAAATAGTGGCAGTCCAAGGCGGGGGAGTTGGGGGGGGGGGGGGGGGGGGGGGGGGGGGGGGGACGGAGCGGGGGGGGGGGACACGTGAGGGCAGAGGGAGAGGGGGCGGGTTGTTTTCGTTGTCGTCCATTCTGCCGTATGCATATGACGGTTTAGCAAGAACAGGGGGCACGTACCGTAAAAAGAGCGTTGATTCGCGCGGGGGTGGGTGGGTGGGTGGGCGCAATCGTTTTATCAGCGCTCCTTTTCTCTCATCAACGGCAATAGTGCTGTTAAAACAAGAGTCGGACACTACATTTTCGGAAGGCTCTCTCGACCGCATTTTTTCCGGAGAGCTCCTTGTTTCGGTACGTATTGGCAACCTTTTTCCGTGCCGAAAAACTTGGATCGCTGATGAAAACGATCACGCGGCACTACGCCTGTGCGCGGTATATAAATGTCGATCGATCACAGCATCGGCCACAAAGACAAAGAAGCCCGGGCCCGCTCGCTGGCTGCCGAGGTGGGCGATGCATGCATGCATGCATGCATGCATGCGCACGAACCGCACCAATGTCAGGGAGCTATATATGCGCCCAAGCGCTGCACGCTGACACTGCTTTCTTCAAGACGGTTGATGACATCCAATGTTTCCTTTTTCTGGTTTGACACACCGCGTACAACATAACCCGCAAAAATAGCACACAAATCCCTCGAGATAGATTTCCGAGCCGACTTTTTCCAGAAAAAAAAGTATATTGATAGGTGCACGCAACAAAAATGGCGGCGGGGGTTGACGACAGGGGGTGCACACCTGCTTTTGCCCTCTGGAGCTCCAGGCTTGAGCTCTAAATTATAATCACGTCAAAAGTGGCTTTTGAGAGAACATGAGAGTGCAAAAACCCGATGGACGGCCTTAGACATACAACGAATTACGTGTAAAAACAGAAATAGGCGTTCCTCCTCTGAATTCAGAAACAGTTACTTTTACCAATCAGCCGGAGGATGAAAAAAAAGAAAAAAAAAAAAAAGAAAAACAGAAATATTTGAGAGACTTTGAAAATACAAAATGCTATTATACCATCACGGTGGCCCTGATACTTGGATGCCCTAAAAGGGGGGGAGAGGCTTCCCAGTGCATTGCTCAAGAGTACAAACGTAGCATCGATGGGAAGCCTACCATCGACCGCATGTTTACACAGACAACATTTTCGATTAACGCGGTAGTTCTCGATATACACGCAACAAAGTGTGGGTGTATTGGGCTTTTTTTGGGCCTCTCTAGGCCTTTTTTGGGCCTATTTACTATACGCCTCTCGCACTAATCCTACCGCAACAAGCGTTCACGTATCGCTCGGCATTTGCACCCTCCCGTTTGTGGACAAAAACAACTTCGAGATTCGTCCGAGTGGGCCTGTGTTATCCTACGCTGTCAAGTGTTTTACACTTGTACATAGATCCCCAAAGCGGGAAAACTCGGAGAGTTGGGTCACCACTTATTCGAGAAACTGGTTGACACACTGCGCGAGACGAAGAGTAACCCTAAGGAAATCAGAGTAACCCCAACTCTGACCCTCAGCGGATCAGATCAAATCTTGAATTAAGTGGTGAGCTCTACTGAAAAATTCGAGCAGACCAATTTTTCTGGTAGGCAAAACTGTTGTTTTCCGCTTCGTACATACCTCTCTCTTATCTTTGCCCGACACATAAATCGGTGTGTACTTACTCGTGTAGATGTATATACTTTGCCGCGTGGAGTTGGCCGATGCTGTGATCGCCATATTTCATATATTTCCGACACGTTGCCTCTCTTCACGTTACAAAAAAAAAAACGGTCTTCCAAGTTTTAATCCCAAGCCAAGCCAAGGGCTTCCGAGTTTTAAAAAGGGCTTTAGAGTTTCCAACCCCCTTAAGAAAGAGCTGTCAAGTACCCCCGTAAGGGCTTTTTCAACTTTTAGCGCGTTCAGGACCCTACTCACCTTGTGGGTACGAAACACTCGGAATTAAGAGACAAGATTTTGGTTCCTCCATGTAACCGTGCACCATCGTACAAGTCAATCACCAAAAGAGCTTATTTTCAACATTTTCAGGACGGCACGGCAAAACGATCCAACTCGAACATTCAGCAAATTTGGCCCCGAAATCTCGTGTGCGGCTCAGGAGAGGGGTAAATAAAGCAAGCAGCACCGACCGTGTAATAATCGCAAACTCTAACTAATAGCCGTGGCCGAACCAACCAGCTACCTCTCGGAGAAACAAAAATCTTGCCAGCTCTCTCTGGAAGCATTGGCAGCTGTCGCCAGGAAACAACATAATCCACCCCCCCCCGTGTAAAAAAAGGCCAACCCCCTTCCACCGCTCCAACAAAAAAGAGAAAAAAGCCGGCCACGGTGAGAAACGTCGCAAAATTACCTTGGAGATTGTGAGAGCCGGAGACCACTGGTCCTTGAGGATGTCTAAGCAGATACCGCCGTTACTGTTAATGTTGCAGTGGTAGATCCTCGTCGTGAAGTTCACTTTAGGAGGCTTTTATATTCGAGCGGGGGGGAGGGGGGGGGGGGGGGGGGGGGGGGGGGCATAAATCGGAACGAGAGCGCGCCCGCAAAACGGACGAGAGAAACGAAAAACGTAAGGATAATAAAAAGGCAAAAAAGGAGTGTACATACATTCGCAAAAGGGTTGAGTTTTTGTGTGTACGGTTGGTTGGGTCTGCAACAAACAACTGCGTATACATGCGCGGCAAGACAGAGAAACAAGAAAGGGGGGGAAATCAAGAGAAAAGAGAGGACGAAAGACAAGGGCCCAAACGCGGCCACCTTGCCGGCGCAAATAAAGCCAGCCACCGCTTCGGTACAATACTCCATCGGTACGGGGAGGACGGGGCGAGGCGGTGTTACAACCAAAAATCTAAATCAAGATCGCCCTCATCTTTATCATCACCATGATTAAAACCATGACCACCGCCACAACCATCATCATCATCATCATCATCATCGCCGCCGCCACCACCATCACAGCAACTACCCCCCCCCCACTATCATGCCCCCATGACCAACACAAGCACAACTAATAACATAAGCAAAACGATGACATCCCCCCACACCAGAAATTAAATCAATTCATTGATGCTGTCATCCATATGCAAGTCCGCCTCGCAAGCGGTTCTTAGTAGGATGCAGACACCCTTCATGCGACTCGCCGGACACCTCACGGCTCTTCGCACTTGGTGCAAGCAATGTCTGCCTGGTCGGTGAAAACCTGACGTGCTCCGTCCCGGCACTGTAGGGATGCGAGGGTCTATGGTCATACGACTACGGCCATGCATGAGATCGAGTACATCTCTCCTATCTTCCCCACCTTGAAGGGGTAGTCCGCCGGGAAGTGGATGTTAAGGAAAAACACCCCACCCGCGTAGGGGCTGTCATCCGGCCCCATGATAGTTGCCTGCAAAAAATAAAAAAAATACAACCAAAATCATTCGACACGAAAAACGCACACACACACCGGTGACAAAAAAAAAAAAGCACAGATACGGCACGCACGCGCGAACAGCAGAAAGGACGGCATGGGTACAACAAAGGGGTGGGGGTGGGGGTGGGGGGCAGCGAGTAAGCCGAAGGCGTGTCACAGGACGGAGGTTTTCCGACGTGAAATCCATGTTTTCGTGCGACGAGATCGTGCGGCGCGACGTGCGACGCACGAAGCCGTGCCACGATATATGAGATACCCGGCGCAGGCGGTGTCACGCATGGCTAGGATAGGGTAGGGTAGGGTAGGGCAGGGTAGGGTGCGATGTCATGTCGTGTTGCGTGATCATGTTGAGTCATGCGATAGTACGGTGCCATGAAAAGACACGCCCGGCGCAGGCAGTGCCACGCATGGGCAGAGCAGGGCAGGGCAGGGTAGGGGCAGAGCAGGATAGGATAGGACAGGACAGGACAGGACAGGATAGGGCAGGGTAGGGCAGGGCAGGGTAGGGCAGAGCAGGATAGGATAGGACAGGACAGGACAGGACAGGACAGGACAGGACAGGACAGGATAGGGCAGGGTAGGGCAGGGTATTGAAGGTAATGTAGGGTGAGATAGGGTAACGGTACCCTCAGGCCAGGGTATGGAAAAGGCCAAGGTAGAGGTACTTAAGGGCAAGGAGGTGCAATTATTACGGGGGATCGCAGTAATCAGGACCCCACCTATACACAAAAACCTATACCAGGTGTAACAGGTGTAACACAGTATTTTTACCGAGCAAATTTGGTCCTGAAAAAATTACCGCCTACCGGTTTGTTCTATAACTGAACAGGCCTAGTATATTATCGCACAGCAGCGTCTCGTAGACAGCAATTCCACTGACGTCAATTTGGATTAGATTAGATCATTTTCGTATTTTGGACTGTCGATTTCGTAGCATCGTGTGCTGCCGCTGCTGCTGCGGCAAGGAAGAACTGCAACACGCGCAGCGAAGGCAAAACAAATATTTAAACTGGTATAGGTCTACTCGTACATTTGCATGGATGAAATCGCGAGCATCAGAGATGATCTATCCAACACGATGGAACGGGGGTTCTGGAAGAACGCCAAAACGCCGTGAGAGATACATGCAGCTACTGTAGCTCAAGCAGTGTCACCAGGATCTTCGGGGTATTCAACGATTTCCGGTGTAACGGAGAATCAGCACAAGTTCACCAATGAGTTTCCGCTGAGTGGGCAGAGCAAGTCTTGGGCGGCTTTCGGAACTGAACCAATGACGTCGTAAAACATTTGTCTATAAGCCAGGTAGGTATGCACCGGTATGTTTTATGGCACGTTATTTTTCAGATTATCATCGTTCTATTATTTGCGTCCAAGAGAGAGAGGAGTGGGGGGGGGGGGCAGACTCGATCATCATAACGACCAACCGCAGGCGAAATAAAGAGAATGGTGACGCTGCAAGAGACTGTACATGTAGAGTAAGGGAGCGTTGGTGGCACCGACCATATCCCACACTTTACATCACAAGAACCGGTCCAAGGATACATGCGTATTATCCAGGACCGAGATGGGGAACGTTCTTGAATCATCCCAGGACCGAGATGGGGAACGTTCTGAATCATCCCTACCCCGGTCCAAAGCCTAGGCCTCACTAACATGAATAGGACAGTTGACAAGCACACAAGTCATCAACCCGTTCTTCTGCAAGTACACATCGGAGCAGAGTTTGTTTGAGGCACAGCCCGCTCACCCCACAAATGATTACTATTACGGGGGGCCCTAGTAAATAAGACCAAATATTGTTAGCAAAAAAAAAATATATATATATATATATATATTTGTTTTTGTGTGTACCGTAGGTCCTGTTTACTATGGATCCCCGTAATACCAGGCACCACTCTGTCCCGAAATATAGCAACCATTTCTAAACTAATATTCCATAAAACGATCTTATATTTAGAGACATGGTGGTATATGATTACGGGGGACACCAGGTACTCCCAGACCTGATGCTAAAGTTCAGTACTGCTGTCCCGATTTGGGGACAAGCCTGTCTAATTCCAAGTGGTTTGTCCCCAAATCGGGACTGCAGCACTAAAAGGGTTGTGATAACCGCCGGTAGAAAATACCCGAGTGTCCGCATTTCTTATATTTTTGAAATATACAGAGAGAAAGCAGACGACCCTCCGCGGCAATTTTCGTCGTCGGAGTACCAGCACCAACCCTACTGCTGTATTAACAATACTATTACGGGGGACCATAGTAAATGGGACCAAATTTTGTTAGTAAAAATAGGTAAATATATAGGCTTTTGTGTGTTACCATAGGTCCTATTTAGTATGGTCACCCGTAATAGATTGCCCCTTACAATTGTTTTACTTTTGGCAATTCAATCGGACTGTTGGAAAAAAAGAAGACAGAAAGTCCGGTAGATTCAACGACTCAATCGGCGACGGGCCAACCGGAAGGAAGAACTATTTAACGAGATTCGCCGAATGAAACATCCCAGAATTTTCTACGAGTCGGGGGGGGGGTCTCGAGTCGTGGGCGGTAGAGGTCTAGATGTGGAACGACTCGCGGAAGCTTACGTAGAAATGGGGTAATTTTTTTTACCCCTCACAGGCAGGCGCATAGAGCGGCCAGAAATTTGCATCACTCCGCCGATGGCTGTGATGGCGTTGCGCGTTAGCGTATAGCTTAAACGTAGCGATGATGCCGCGTTTGAGCTCGTAGAGTGGCATTACACGATGGACAGCAGTATACCAGATATGATGATCCAACTTGTTTTTTTTTACGTGCGTAGACGGGTCATGTCTTAAACGGGGGGTCCCAAATTTCCGACCAAAAAAAAAAAAAAAAAAAACACCCAATCCGTTCACGCTTTCGCAGGAGCTCATGAAACACGTGGAAAAACTCAAGAGCCTGTCTCTCAAAACCGTGTGGAAGTTTGGTACCTTTGTGCTGAAATAGGTACGCCATGATGAAAATAACTCACGTCGTTGCCTTTCAAGCACCCATGGTACTTTCAGTATAGAACAGGATCAACTTTGGGCGCTAAATATGACTTGATATCGAATAGCCGCGCGGAACGTTTGACAGACATGCCTTTGAGTACCTGGAACCGGCATGTACAGGATGGTACAATGTATGAACAAAAGAGGTTTATTTCTACGGAAACGCCTGATTACAAGGAGCTTTTTGAAGCCCTGCGGATGGTGTGAACGAGTAGCAAGCCAGTCCTCGAACTAGTTTCTGAAAAAAAAAAAACTGGGTGTCTCATCCTCTTCCATTCTTCATGGCGCGTCAAGTATAATGCATAAAAGGTTGTGACACTCAAGTATCGCTACTACTGCATGCGGCATTTCGTGGCGGACACAAATTGGGGCGATTAGCTTCAACGGCGTAGCCTGTGTTTATCAACACCCTTACTGGTGAGAGCCCCCGACCTCGGCATCAGAAAGCTCAACAAAAATGGAAACTTCCAGGAATTAGGTTAGTCTGAAGTTGAAGAATCTGTTTCAATATCAAGTTCAAGAAACCTGTTTCTACCAACCATAGTTTTCGACAAAGCGGTGAACGCTCGTACTGCCCCTGATGGATAGGCCCGTTGTACGGGGGACGCTACTCCAGGTGTCTTCTACAGCCTGGACCCCGATGCTAAATAAGCTGTATACGTACATACCTGGAGCTTTGTATCTGGTAAATAACCGGTATATGTATCATCTACACCTGGCACATAACACTGCAGCTACAAAAATAGGACGCTGTGGGTTGATATTTAATACTGCTGTGTGTGTTCTTCACATTAAACCGTTCTTCTACTCGTCGACATCCAACAAGCCCAGTGTCCGTGCTGATTCTTCACCCTAGAAAGATACGAGCTCTGTGGTCACAGACTACGACACAGAGATAACACGCCGTAATGCATTAATAGCCTACGCAACACGATGCCTTCGCACTACGAAGGTGCGGCCGACACAACATACATACATACGCCAGCAACCAAAATACACCATAAAGAAAGAGAAGCAACGAAGAAACCAAACCGAAAAAGAAAAGGAGAAGAATTCCAAATAAATAAATAAAATGGGAAGCCAAAGCTCAGACACATACCCCGAGCATAGGCCAAAATGGATGTGCAAGGGGGAAGAAACGGGAAGGAAAAAGGAAAAGGGAAACATGCATCCCGGGGAACACTTAACTAAGTAAAAAGAGAAAGCTGTACACGTATACCAGGTAGTCGTGCTCCTGTGTTATCTTCTGTCTGTGCTGTGGACCTCGTCTACAAAAAATTCTGCACGTGCTGAACGATACGTGTGGGATGCATCCATCGAACATCGCCCCAAAACGCGACAACGCATACGATTAACGTATATGAGTACACACCATTGAAAACATGGGCATCCAGTTGCTCCGCAAGCCGCTGCCGTTGTCGGCGACTCTGGTTGTTACGATTGTTGAAAAAGGCAAAAATAAACGGGGAACGTTCCAGCTGGTATTCTCGACAATGGGAGAGTGCACACCCTGCGAAGCACCCGTCCTACGGAAAGATCTCGAGGAGATCTTCCCAAACCCTCCATTTTCGCGTGTGTGTGCTGTGCTCCCCTCAAGTTTTGGAGAAAATCGGCTCGGAAAATTCATCCCAGCAGCATGTGTGTTATCTTGCGTGTTCAACGGTACAGCTGAAATAAATGCAGCACAAGCCCAGAGTGGGTTCCTTTGCTGCCACGCATCGTGCTCCGGACATACCTCCATCACGGGGGACCACAGTAAATAGGGCCAAATATTGCCACTAAAAATAGCGAAATATGTAGGTTTTCGTGTGTACCGTAGGTCCAATTTAATACGGCCCCCCGTAACAGTGGTCACCCAACATGATGTCTCCCTACGGTAGGAAAAAGGAACCCTTTCAGCATCACAGCCCCGTTTCGGGGACAAAACTATTAATACTTAGAATTTCAGTGGGGTGTTATCCATCATACGTGACTGCAGTTTGCCCTAATAAAAGGGTCAAGAGTTACTAACATTACGGGGGTCCATAGTTAATAGGACCTATGGTATACATAAAAAACTATATATTTATCTATTTTTACTACCAAACTTTGGTCCCATTTACTATGGCCCCCCGTAATAGTTACTAACAGTGTTTTGGGTGTGCAGGGCCATCCATCGGGTAGAAAGAACGGCATAATGTCATATTACGGGGGACCATAGTTAGTAGGACCTACGGTGCACACAAACACCGATATATTTCTATTTACTATGCCCCCCCCGTAACAGCAGTACGTGAGACGGAACACTTGTTGCGCAGACACAACATTTTTCAATATTGGTACGTAGATCCGACCAAGCACAAAAAACACGGCCAGTGGCACAATGGCAGCGAGCAGCAGCAGCAGAGGCAGCAGCAGCAGCAGCAGCAGCAGCAGAAACAGCCTACGATACCAACCATTGGTCGCCTCCAACACACTATACACACACTACAACAGATCTATCTACTCAGTGCTGCCTACAGCTGCTGTACTGCAGCCGCCCGTACGTACACACGAAGCGACGAAGCGCTTTCCGCGACACTAAATTTCTGGCAAAAATAGGGCGATTGATTAGCTGATGCGGCCGCTGCTGCTGCTGCTGCTGCTGCTGCTGCTGTCAAAGCGCCCTGCGCAAAAAACTTCGTGTACTGGTAGAACATGAGCTACGAGCTCGTATGGGGTCCGCGAATTGCTGCTGGTGCTGTTGCTGCTGCTGACGAACGTTGGTTGCCGAGTATACTACCTACTACTCTGTTTACTATTTCCGTCCAGAATTGTTTGGAGCCTGGCTTGGCGGCCACGAGCTATAGACGGAGGAGACGGGCTATATACCATGTGAGAACGAATAAAAACCGACAGCAACGTACGCAAAAAACGCAAAAAACTGAAACTTCAATGACTCACGCTTTTTGCACTCCCTCGCGAAAGGAGGCGCGCACGCATTCACACGTATATACATGTATAATGTGGGTCCTCCATTTTGCATTCAACTGGCGTTTCCTTCTCCCGTCTCTCTTCGTGACACTTTCAAACATGAAAACGGAAGAAAACACCAGCTGGGAGAGTTCGAGGATACCGTCGAAACCCAGCTCTGCCAGCTGTGCGTGACACTTCGATCGCACGTACCAGGTATCAGGTATATACAACATACTACGGCTGTTATACCTGGTACAAAATAATCTGATGGGGTTTTGTTTAGGGTAGTTTGCTTAACCTCATGGCGGTCATCTTAGAGGGCAGTTTGCTCATTATGCTTGACAAACCATCAATCACACCCACTGTTCTCTTGCAGCTTGTAGCAAACTACCGGTAGCCAACAGCTGTCATACACAGCAGTGTAATGTATGTCAGTCTGCTCGAATATACGGTACATATCGAAACTATAATAGAACGTAAAAATTTGTTTTCTGGTCGTGATGCTCCTGTCTCGTATTTACGAACAGACTGGTAACAGCATTCCTGTACCAGAATACTGCTGTATAAGTAATACTGGTAGTTAATACCGATGTTGACAAGTACGTCAGCTGGTCAGAAGCAAGTTCAACCAAACAGCAAAATTCTGTTGTTTTACGTACAACAAAAATACACAACTTGTAAAAAAGGCTGACATTCTGTCTTGAAATATACGTTGTATGTATCAAACCAGGTATACAGAACCGACATGTATACCACGTCATATCCATCCTCTGACAATGAAAAGAGTCTGCCATCAACAGATTATCGACCCCCACCTGATGACCTGTGTGTGTGTTCTTCACATTAAACCGTTCTTCTACTCGTCGACATCCAGCAAGCCCAGTGTCCGTGCTGATTCTTCACCCTAGAAAGATACGAGCTCTGTGGTCACAGACTACGACACAGAGATAACACACCGTAATGCATTAATAGCCTACGTAATACCATGCCTTCGCACTAGGTGCGGCCGACACAACATACATACATACGCCAGCTACCAAAATACGCCATAAAGAAAGAGAAGCAACGAAAAAAAAACAAACCGAAAAAGAACAAGAAAAATAAAAAAGACTTACATGTAGACAGTTCAGGACAGGGAGATACCTGATCTGTATGATCTAGCTCACGCTGCCAGGTGAACGCCACAAAAAACTGCGGAAAAAAAAAAATGTGAACCGTCACAAGATTTTTTATTCGCTAGACAGGGAGGTGGGGGTTATTAGAACCAAGCAAAAAAAATGAAAAATCACGGGTTTTTTTTTTTTCATATTAGGTTGTCACAACCGTCGTGGCAACGGTTTTTTCCATTCCGACCTCTGGGGGTGTGGTGTGTCGTTTTCTCCTTTTCACGGACGCGCCTGACCCAGGACAGGTTTTCTGGGTTGGAAATACTGTTCTACCACATCCTGTACGACATATCATCACGGCACTTTGGGGACGGAACTCTCATTGTGGGGACTCAACACTAGAAATTGTACTCAAAATTCAGGTCCATGTACACTGCACTCTTATTTACGGGGGGAAATAGTAATCAGGACCAAATATTATCAGCAAAAAAAAAACTGTGCATGTAGGTTATTGTGTGTACGATGGGTCTTGACTACTATTAATATGGTCCCCCGTTAGAAAAGGGTTAAAATCTACACAGAGTAGATCATCTGTCCAAACGAGTGAAATTGTGTGTTCGTCATGTGTCGTACGTGCTAAAAGGTAAAAAAAAACAGTCCCGTAGTATCAGTACTTGCCTGGGTGCTTGAAACACACACCGCGGTGGTCGTAACATGACTCGTCACTTGCGATTAAGAACAACTTTGTTCGGCAAAAGTGAACACATGTCAATGTCAACAAAAGTTTGAATAATTCTTTTCACGGCGTTCTTCACACTTCAAAACAATTTCGTTCTCGAAACTACAAACAACTGCTGCTGTACGATGCTACACAAGGGCCGTTGCATGATATCATATGCGATCAAATCTAACTGGTGTAAATACCAGGCTTCTGTCGCTGACGAAACCCGGCCCAAGAAACGATTCCATGATCACATGTGGAAAAACACATTGACTCGTCGTACATTAAACATGTGGAAAAAACACATTGACTCGTAGTACGTACGTAGGGACGAAGGATATCACTAGTTAAATGGTACTTTGGTACTATTAATAGAGCTTGAACTACTTGGTACAAGGTTATGATGGGTTAGGTTTTGGGTTAGCTACATGCGATGAAAATCGACGAACAGTGGAAATGCTGAATCCTGTGCGCGTCAAAAACGAAGGCACGTAGCGGGGGGGAGAAGGGACGACGCCTATGACCGCGGCTTGTCCAGAAGATCGCTACATAAGGGTGAAACCTCCCACGAGTCAAGCTGGAAAGTAAATGTGAATGATAAACAATAAATAAAAAACACAAGTTTTACTATAGTTACCTGACATGACAGTCATCGCGACTGTATACGAAGCAGCAGGCCTCACGGTATCGAAAAAGAAGACAGACAATGCTTCCACCAGCACCAAACCAGACAACCTTCGCTCTACCGCTCGTCGTCGAAGCAGGAGGCCAGAGGTATAAGCAGACGGCCCAAATTTTATACCTAGTCGGCAGTATCCACGGAAACGCTGACCTCTCTAGCTCAAAATCGAGCGACGGCTCCGTCTCATGCAGGCATGCCTCAAACGGTTCGGCCCGGAGTTGTATGATAGGACGACCTCCCCGCTTAGCCTGAAAGTCCGAATGCTGGAGGCCGAAGTGATAGAGACCCTGCTGTACGGGTGTGACGTGGACCCTCAAAGCGTAACACTTTGCTAAGCTTCGAACGGCTCACCACCTCTTGCAAGTCATTGGCTTCCCGCGCCGACTTCGCACCGACCACGCCGCCCTCTCGTACGCGAAGGCCCTTAAGATGACACGTTGCGAGAGCATCGAAACAACCATCCGAAAACGGGAGCTCTGTTTTGCGGGGATCGTAGCACGGCAAAGCAAGGAGCGATTACCCAGCCGGATAATGTTTGGGACGATGGCTGGCGGGGAGAACCCGAGACCTGGCGGACAGTTCAAGACCTGGAATAATAGTCGAAGACGTTAGGGAGTTCCAAGCCACCGGAGGATCGACGTAACACTAACCCTTGGTGTGTGGAGTTGAGACCGCGCTGTGGTCCACTGCAACAACAAAATGCGGGGAAGTGGTACCCGGGGGGTCCTCGAAGCAGCCGAACGGTTCATGGTGAAGTGGCACGAGGGTGAGGCACAGCTGAGTAGGCAGAGTCGCGCATCCGCCGTGGGTGGTGCCCAAGGGAATGGGGAGAAGGGGGCAAACGGAGTACAAGAGAAACCGCGGTGGACGAAATTAGGAACGAGACGGCAGACAGGGTAGCAAGGCACCAGGCCGACTATCATTAGAACGTGGAACATGTCGATGCTACTCGTGCCCTCAATTGCTGCACCTGTTTCGCACGTGGTCTTCCTTTGTCTTCTTTTTGCGCTTTGATCCTCCCGTTTTTGTCTTATGGTTACTTTTCATACTTCTTGCCCTTTTGACGGTGGTATTGTGGCATGTGATTCATATTTGCTTTTATTAATAGTGTGTGGCTGGTTTTGGCAAAAAAAGTGACAAGGTATACCTGATTGTGCAAAAACCAAAAAAAAAAAAAGCTGTCGGGCAAAAATATGATAAGTCGTCCACGGGCACAGGGAGGGTCAAAATCGAAAATACTTGTTGACTGAGTAACTTGAAAAAAAATGATTGCGGCCGCCTGTAAACGATGGGATGGAAACGGAAGGAAGAAATATGTACAAGGATCTGACACGTTATGTCTTTGACCGCCAGGCCGCTAGAGAGAAGAGGGTGCCTAAAACTTGAAACAAGAAAAAGAGACACCTCGCGTAGTGGGGGTACATAGTAGCGTTGTTCCGTAGCAGGGGTGGGGACTCAAGGTTTGGGACTCGCGATTAGACACCAGATACTAGTATTAATAATTGGTTGTAATGAGGCGCGACCTCCGTACCCGCAGTATGCTGAGCCAACAAGAACGAGCATCTACGTACGTGCGCCGTCATATGTATCCGTGACGTTTGGTTCATTATTCAAGAAACCAAAAGTGGTCAGCAGGAGCAGCAGACGTGGCGGCAGCAACAACAACAGCAACAATAGTATATATGTTTCCTGCTTGCCACCTCGAACGTCGCCATAATAATTTGGAGGCGAAAAATCTACCACCTGGCATGTCCAACAAGAGCTTCTCGAAGCAGGAGCCACCGCTACTACTGCTGTACGACATCTCCAGCAGAGCTTATCCTGCTTCTCCGTGCCCTCGTAGGAGGGTGGGTCTGGCATTACCACTTGCAGCATGTATTAGGAAACGGCCCGAACGTTGCTGTGGACGGGTACGTTCTGCCTACGTGTACACGTAGAGTCGTTTGTTTCGTTGGTTTTAGGTGAAACTCAAAAAACAAAAAACGTTATGATAGGTGCTACCACACTAATACTGCTGTGCCCACATCTACAGTAGTAGAGCTTCTGCTTCTCCGTCCCTTTCAGTAGTAGGAGGATGGGTCTAACAACACCACCTGCAGCATGTCTTAGGACACGGCCCGAACGTTGCTGTGGACAGGCAGTCAGCTGACGAGTACTCGTAGAGATGGGTTTCGTTAGGTAGTACCCCAAAAAAAAAAAAAAAAAACGATATTTTACGGTTCTGTTTTTTTCACACCATAGGTCAGCCATCTCGCTACACACGTCGCCTCACCTAGCGCGACCAACTGTGAACGACTCACCACCGCACCAGCACGAGAAGGTTTCGTTTGAGTGTGCGTGCACAGAGCCCGCCTGGACTGGAATTGGTGCCGTGTGCGTTGAGAGGGGTGGTCAAACGTGGCCTAAAAAGAATGTTGAATACGACACACACAAACAGAGAAACTGAAAATTATGCACCCTACCCTCGTATTCGAACCGTTATGAAGAGGAATTTTTTTCCTTGGAATACCGCCTCATTATGAGTGACGAAAGGGCACGAAGCATGGGGAATGTATACAACATCAGCCATCAGAGCACTCCTCCTATATCCATCATGCAGAAAATGTCATGGCTACGTAGGGAAGACACAGCTGAAATTCAGACGGTGAAAGATACGTAGCCTATAGTTTCCCCGCCAAACCAGAGAGTACAGCAGAGCGGTACTGCTCCCAGATTGTGGTCGGGAGAAGGGAACAGGGTGCCAAATCCAGTGCAGATCCGGGTGGGAGCAGGGCGCCACATGAAGGACGCTTGTCCGCCGTCGGATAAACCATTCTTACCCCACCAACTGAAGTGATCGTCAGGGCGTAAGAGCCATATTGAACCCAACGTCACTCACTGACACTGGCATAACGGATCAAGGAAAGGTAGCCGCTATAACGGACCAGCCGGCTTCCTCGTCAGAACGTAGGGCAGTATGACAGCCGTGGTGAACTTTGAGCTTCGTCGAAGGAGTATTAGCAGAGAAGATAGCACGCGAACTCATGGATGATATAGAAGATGTACGAATACAGAGTGAATGATACAATTTTGTCCCCGAAACGGGATTGCAGTCCAAAAGGGGTTGCAGAGAAGAAAGGAAAGATGAAACTGCTGTGTGCACGGAGGTACACGATAAAAAGGGGGGCTGTGATGCCGGGTAACTCCGCCGTCGGATAAAATTGCGGCGAGCAACTCAATTTTTATTTTCTTCGAACCATGAAGCGCTGAGACGGGCCTGAATCGAGAAGGTTCGAAAGACACGTACATCACATCTCCCCTATGTCACTCAATGGGTCAAACACCGAAAAAAATGAAGTGCACATAGGTTGCTGGTGTGTGTTTTGTTGACATGGAATCAACCTATTCTATCTATTAATAGGTTGAAAAGGAGCACACCCACGTCCTGATTCCTTATTGCGGGGGATCACAGTAAATAGGACCTGCGGTAGACACAAAAACCTATATATATATATACCTATTATTACCAACAGTATTTGGTCCCATTTACTATGGTCCCTCGTAATGGGTGTTTTAGGCAAAATCAGGTACATCTGGCCACTTCCGTCCAAATTCAATTACATTGTGAAAACAAGCCAGGAGCCCTGCTATTGGCCAGGCTGATATCGTACCTGACTTGGGCTCGAAAAGGCCAAGGTACCCTCTGACGTTGTCTACTCTTGTCTACTAACAGGTTTCAACTGACTTTGGCCAACTTTGAACCAGTTAGAGGCCATCGTACGTACGTACATTGTTTTTTCTCCGCGTATGCGTCTGCGGTCCCTCGGTTGAAATTCTTGTATAAACTCTGTGCTCGTGTACGTACGCCGATTTCACCTTTTCTTCTTTGGAGTGATGTGCAGTGAGTTGTTGTGATGTGTACTACTAATATTGATATCTTGTTTTCTATGGTCACATGGATAATATTTTAGCACCATGGACACACACGGCATTTCGTCTGCACTACCCCGCGTCCAGGTGGTCTCAGTTTTGGTAGGGCAAGATAATTTCGTGCCGAGCATGTTAAGCGAAAATGTAGCTTCAAAGCTGTCAAAGAGGGGGCGGGGGGGGGGGGGGGGGGGCAGAATAAATACTCTTGGGCGCTCCCGCCGTGGCAAAACAAACAAACGAAGACTGGCGACTCTCCGCAGGTCGAAATGGAGCCCGTGATACCTATACAGTGTAGGCCCGCCCGCCAACAAGAAAGTGCCCAAAAAGAGAAATTGCTCACTTTTTGGAGAACGCCAACAAAATTGGGTTAAGAAAAACGTATCAGTGAACTCCACGCTAAATCCTATATAATATCATATGCTCAACCTTGTTTAAATATGGCACCCCAATAAGAATCTCAGCCTTGCCCAGATTAGGCGTTTCTTGTTGGCGGGCCCATACACCCTTAAGAAAACAAAACAATTCAGATTTTGTAGGCCGACGCTCAATGTTCCGGCTCAATTTTTTTTTTTTTTATTTCATGGGCAAAACACCGCTCGAGGCGCACGTTTTTCACTTGGTTTTTAGTGTTACCTGATTTTGACCAAAAGAGATAAGGTATACCTGATTTTGGCCACAGCCCTAAAATCAGCCTACACAGCGGGAAAGAGATACGAACGAATTCTGTTGTCACAGACTGAGACAGAGAAAGGTGTCGAGACACTACCGTTCAGGACGTTACCGTAGTCTATCCCATATAGCACTGCAGTCTCGTTTAGGGGACAAACCACTCAAATTCTAAATATTTTGTCCCCAAAAATGGATTGCGGTGTTAACAGGGCTAAGCCAAAACCGGCGTAGGTGCTTGGGAGGATTGGCCATACGGAATGGGGTGGGATGGGGACCGGATGGAAGTGGGTGAAACGGAATGCCATGCCAGTGGGTGATGATAAGGGATTGGACTGTTTTTTCCCTACACGTACCGTTCGTTTTGTATTATAGTTCGGCCTCGAGCAGAAGGGAGAAGGGAGGGATCGACGAAAACAAGAGACACCTCGTATACAGCAAATACGGATATGTGCGTTCATACCCCACATGACGTATCACACGTGTGTACGATAATACCGGTAGCAGGTTCTCATCGGTTCTCGAAATCACATGCGGCTCGCAAAAAAAAAGAAGAGACTTCGGTTGGTCCCTCACCAGGTGGGCAAAAAAACGGGCATCAGCTATTTACAGCCTTGAGCTTGCTTGGACCCATGAGAGAGTGGAGATGACTTGGTCAATATTGGACGACACTGGTAGTGCCGTCAATGCAATAAGTCTTCCCTTGGCACCTGTAGGATAAAATTTCTCTATTGTCTCGCTCATCCGCCCCGCGCAAGAACAAGCTCCTCATCCAAGTCATATCCACTATCTCCTAATGCGTATATATATTGGAAACTAGAAAACCCGGTATCAGTATGTTTAGGGACGTTTATTAGAGTTCAGTTCATTGGGAGCCTTTTTTTTGCGGTTGTGGTTCTTGCGAGCGTTTTCCACGTCAACCCTTTCACCATCGCATTCGCATTTTAGGGACAAAACACTCGGAACTACAGTAGGAAAAAGTTGGGGAGTTCCTAAAGAGCTAGCGCAATTTGCTGTGTTACCGGTACGTCCGCTCTGAAACCTGCGGTATGTGGTACTACACATCCCTGGTTCTCAACCAGCCCGCGAACAGCAACCGCAAATCTCGAAAGGCGTTATTATTACAGAGGATGAATGAGACATAGACTTTCATCCCCGTCAAGAAGGGCAAAAGTAGAGGTTTCCAGTATATATATAATGGAGGGATTTCCCACACGTGAAAAAAAAAACAAAAGTGCTAATTTGTTGGAAATTCTGCCAAACACTGCAAAAAAAAGCTGCGAACGGCGCGAGAGTTGGCGAACGCGAACGTACGGGTTATAAGCGCATCAACCATATGTACTTGACCATTTTAGGACTGATGTCCCGTCCTGGGGACGAACTACTTAATATGAGTGGTTTGTGCCCAAACCGGGACTGCAGTTCTAAAACGGTTTTATAACCCCGTTACAACGTTACAGAAAGCCTCGGATAGACTATCGATTCCTACATGCATCACCTGTGTATGAATAGATCCCTCGGGGTAGATGTAGGCCGGACCTGTATGATCTACTAATATGTAGCTCACCATGTTCTCGGGCGGGAGCTTCTCCATCTGCGCATGATCTAGCACACATTTCCTGTGTTGGTTCCGTCAGTCCTGTGGTGGATCTGCTACCAACCTATCATAACGGCAGGTTAGGATCTCGATGATCTAGATAGATGGTCATCTCTCTCCCCATCCCGAGGTGTGCATTCTACACCTGCATCCGCGTCTGGCGACACAAAACAAAAGAAAAGTTCCTTTAATCAGACCTGCATCATTTTTGCAGTCGCCCGATCCCTCCCCCGCCTTGCAGCAGGCCGAGGGCTCTCAGGTTCGGGTGGGATAAGGTTGGCAGGCCGAAATACAAAATACATAAATGCACCCTACGGTAACTGGTGTATCGCGATCGAAGTATCCCACGCGGTTTACCGAGACGAATTTCGACAAAATCTTCGGTCTCACAGCTGTCGTTTTCCTTGAAATATATATACCATCACGAGTGACTGCGAGTTCCTGTGAGTAACGCTGGTCCTGCAAAAAGTAATGGCCGACCAATCGCACTGCTGCAGGCAAAATTTTCATGGCGACCCCAAAAAAATAGGGACCCCTTTCGAGATGTCTCAAGTGTCCGCCGTACGCCGTCTACGAACGCATACACGTGACCACAGTTGCAAATATCCTGCTGTGCGAGTTCCTATTGCGTACGACACATACCATGTACTTCGGCATAGCGGCAGCTTTTGTTTAGTTAGCTTGATGAAAAGTATTCACATTGGCCCCTCCTCTAGACCATGTACGTCGTGTAATAGGTACCAGTACAATTTATTCCAGCACATGTACGTACATCAGGCATAAAAAGTACGGGCATGCCGGACGCCTCTGCGCGCAGGCACGGGTAATTTTTACGTCGGTCGCAGTTCGCACTCTCACAGAATGAAAGACAAACATCGGTACCTCTGGCAATGTATGATGCGCTGGATATCTCTCTCGTGTCAAGAGTATTTTCGACCGAAGTGACAAGTTTTAATGGTTCGTGTCAAAAATGACGCCAACCTATCACAATATATATACAGTACGCTCCGGGCCAAAACCAGTCAGGAGACATACATGTGCATCAAGCACGGGAAATAGCGCCGGAAACAGTGTATTCGTTGCGAAGGGTTTAGGGCCGGGCGTTCCAAATTGTAACCTGCAGCTACTGCTGTAGTACAGTAGGTGTCAGCCCAGGTGAGGGCGATTTCGCTGTCTGTCTGCCGAGGGGTCGTGCTGTCTCCTGGCACCTGCGTGACAGAAGGTGTTCGTTCTCGCTGTGAGAGGACCAGTAATTACGTAATATCCCTCGCGAAGATGGTGAGAGTACAAATCAAAGTATTTACCTACCACGTATCCCTCACGAACATCGTGAGAGTACTATAATTATTAATAAAGTACCAGATACATGTACTCTTGTATCGTAACAGATACCATTAATGTATACATACCGCGGATGTTTTGTATCGATATGAAACATGACATGCAATACGTACACCCACTATCCTGGTGTGAAAAAATATTTTTGTGAGCCGATCTTCCCAAAATCAAAGAGGGAAGCAAACATGAAAAAGGCGGCTTTGGCATTTTGCACGTTTGCACTCTCCGTGTTGTCGACAAACCAGCTTGGAAGCTCGTTCGAGGTTGTGTAGGTATCTATCGTGGCTTGTTGAATTGTTAATTTTATGGGTACTGCTGGTTGCTGGTTGGTGTCCGAGTACGAGCTCACGCTCACGATCAACATACGCACTGGTGCTTTGTGCAGGCACAATATCTCACGTATCGTATAATACCAGAGGGTCAAAGAGTTTTTTTTTTTTTTTTTTTTTTTAATCATCACTTTTACTTTCCAGCCTAACTCGTAGGAGGTTTTACCCTCAGCGATCTTCTGGACAAGCCGTGGTCACAGGTGTCGTCCCTTCTCCCCCCCGGTACGTGCCTTTATTTTTTGTCGCGCATAGGGTTCAGCATTCCTACTGCTCGTCCCATTTTCATCGGATGTAGCTAACTCACGCTCTCGCGCTTTCTGCTAATCAATTTTTTAAGCAAGAAAAAGTCCCTATGAGCATGCACTCGGTGAGACTTGAACCCACGAAATTGATCTTAATAGGCACGCGGACCACCTACCAAGCCACCGGGGACGCCAGCCTATAGCACTGCTGCGTACGCATGGAGGTATGATATAATGGTATAGTATTATTAATAATAGAAGTAATCTGTATCACACATACACCTGGTATAGAATACCTGGTACAGCATAATCCAGCAACTACTGCTGTGTCAGAGACATAGTACTTTTACCCCTTGACAGACAGCAACATTTCCTTGACACGCCTTGACTGGCACCAAACTACTAGGTTTTAGTATGAAACACTCGGCCCTACACCCTTGACAGCGCACGTTTTGCCTTGCTTTATTTCTATATCTCCTGACATCTTCGTAACGCAGCGGCGTGAGGGATTTTCTCAGTCGAGCGGTTTGTCCGCAAAACGACCGCTTCTTGTAGTCAGTTTTGTCAGTGTTGTATCAAGCGGTGAACAGACAACCGAAAAACACAACATCCACTGGCACACAAGAAAGAAGAGAATCAACCACAACGCGAGCTGACGAGATATCAACCATGGTTACAACGGGGCGGGTGTGGTCTTTCCATACCCAGAACGAGACAAAAGAACGGCCAAATGGTTAATACTCGAGATCCCCCTGCGCCGCACAATGGTTACTTCTTTTTTTTCATCCCCTCCGATGTATTATATTTTAGGTATTCTTTTTTCGCCCTTCTTTTGCTTGTAAGTGTTGTCTTCGCCCTTCTTTTCTCTCTCGTCCACTATTTAATAGTCGTCACTCAGATCCGGGAGCACAGCACTGCAGTGTGCAGTCCCATTTGGAGACAAAATACTTCGAATTTGACTATAACGGGGGACCATAGTAAATAGGATCAAATATTGTTGGAAAAAACAGCTAGGTATATATCAGGTAGGTTTTTGTGTGTACCATAGGTCCTATTTACCATGCCCCCCCGTGATAGTTTGCCCTCAAAACAGGACTGCACTCCTCTCCCCTCCCCACCACGGTTCGTGCCTGGGATCTTTTAAGCATGAAGGGTTCAGCACTTGCTTCCCCCCTCAACTCGCGTCGAATTGCGGGCGCAGGATACAGAACGGTTACGGAGACTGCCATCAATAGGGTAGAGTTGTAGGCCGAAACCGCTACTCAACTACACTGAGACACAAGTACCTCTACGACAGCTGCTGTACCTATAGGGGACTTTGTCCGGGGTTCCAAGTGCAACCGAAGGGGATGCGCTCGTACGACACCCCAACACGCGAGCAGCATCATGAAACCGCACTGCTGGCTGCAGTTGCACGCTTTTCCTCAGAAGATCAAAGGTTGATGACAATACCAGTCAAGATTCGGCCGGGTCACTAGGCTGTTAGACACGCACACGGCTGGCTTTCACGTACGTCCCGGAGCAAATATCTCGTTTTTTCCCGTTTTCCCTGAGAGCTCGTGACATTTATTTCCTGATGCGTTTTAGTCATTTACGTAGCTCGTTCCGCTCATGCCTGGCAATCGGCGAAGTAAATGCCTGCCTCGTTGCACGCGCCAACCGAGAACACACGCACCCTGGATTATTTATCGCCACGCACGTAACGATACCCACTAAACACGATAACGTACACGTCCAAAACCAAATTACAGCACAAAAGCCAGAGAGATGACGGTAACCATACGGGCTGGTTACGACAACCACCACCGCCGAGCATTTTTTCCTCTTATCTTTCGATTTGTTTCTTTGTGTCATGTTTTTTGTTCTTCTCGTTCATTTCTTTCGTAAGAAATATTGCATAGAATGTGTGTGTCGTGCCTTTCGCATCCAGTATGGTGACATGGCATTGCATTGCTTACTGTCCTTACTGAATAACAAAGTGCTACTGCTGTACGAGTATCTCTACTGCTGTTTGTGGCGTAGTTTTGTGGCCACAAAACCTGTATCTCTCTACTATTGATAATAGGATCGAACAATCGGCACAGACAATGGTTGTGCTAGATGTCGACGGGTAGAAAGAACGGTTCAATGTGCAGAGGGAACACACGTAACAAGTAACATAACACACCCCCTGGGTGGAAGATTTTCGGAGCCAATAATCCACCCAACATGAAGGGCACAAACAGCGAAAACTTGCACACCGCGACCACGGACGGAAGACCGATTCCAAGATCTGCCCAAGGCAGATCAGTTCCTCATATTGTTGATCTATAACTCATGCTACGATATTTAATATTCTAGCTTGTGTTTCCGGGTGGGATCCGTCTAATCTGCATGATCTAGCACGTGTTTCCTGTGTTGAGCTGTACTATGCAGATCCTGCAGGTGACAAAACTAGTTGATCTAGATCATGATCTGTTCGAGCTGTGGAAAATTGTGACTTTGAACGCATCGCTCGGCGTTTGTCCTCTCCCCGTTGTCGAGAAAAAAATAGCTCGGGAATCCGTTTGATGGCGTCTTATCTTGCGTCGTGTGCATTGTTGTGAACCGAAAACCGAAAGCCTTTTTTTTTCGGTTTTCTCGACTGAAAACCGACATTCTGTTCCGTTCGGCTTGTTTGCGACAGTTTCGTTTTTTTTCTCGGTTTAGGCTTGCTTAAATAAAAACGACCGGAACCGACCGACTTAACGTTGAAAACCGAAAAACAAACCGAGTCATTTTTCGTTTTCGGTTCACAACACTGGTCGTGTGTCGTGTATACCAGGTACCACGGTATACGGTAAGAAAAGCAAGAGGCCTATCATAGCAACAAACTTACAATTCGCTGTACAAATTCAAATTGTTGGGAGACCAGGTATACTGTAAGGCTGTTTCCTATGCGGTTCGATTTCGAGCTTCAAATTTGTATTTTTCGATTTCAAAAATGAACGACCCTGCTTGAGCAGTCCAAGCATGCAAAGTCCGACCGGATTTTGGATTTTGGTCCAAAATCCGACGACCTGGGTCATCAGATTTTCAAATCGAAAAACCGCATCTCTCTAAATTCAACATGTTATCCACGACAGCAAACAGCAGCAGAACGATTGATGAGTTGGATGGTGATACAGCTGTATAGCGAAGTTGCTTCGCGCCCGACGCGCGGGCGGTGGCCAGTTGGCTGGCGCGGGCTCGGGCCTAGAGACCAAGAGCAGCGCCCTCGGCACGCAACTCTCCGTGGATACGTCCTCGTAGACTACACTGCTGTACACCAGCAGCAGCAGTCAGTCACATGTCAAAATGAAACACAAAATGCCAAGACAGGTTGACTCTAGCGCACTCGCCACGTCTTTTCGCCGCCAGAGCAGAGGCAGTCAGCGTGGGCTCGGACGCTTGGGTCCTACGCGCAGGGCAGCGCACCCAGCGCGTCTGTTCGCGGCGCCAAACCACAATAACAGCAGCTAGTCTCGGCGTTTGCTCGAATCTCTACACGCAGGATAAATCTGATTTTTCCGTATAGGAAGACTCTTTCGACTTGCCAACTTCATATCTGGAAATGCGATCAGGTCAAAATCTGAAACTCAAAAATCGAACCGCATAGGAAACGGCCTAAGGCTGGTGCTGTGCGAAAATGTGCGAAAAATATATCGACATCACTCACAACTCAAATTCCAAAAACCTTTCGGCACACGTGTCCTGCTACTAGCGACCAAAAAAAGGACCATCATGGTCTGACCAAGCGTCTATAATAGGGAAGAGCGTGGTAAGCGTGTCGCACGTACACCTCTTTAAACTGTAAACTGTACGTAGTTCGGGCATCTGGACGGAAATGTAAGGGTCGTTGGGTTTTCAAATTGGTGTACATATAAGCGGTCATTACATTGCAAACTCCAGAGTGGTGCACCCTACCGCAGCAGTCTAGGCTGCGTTTGTGTGTTTTTGTTCTCTTGGATGGTGTGTTCTTATTCTTCACATCATTGAAGCGCTCTTTCTACCCGTCGACATCCAGCACACCAGTGTTCGTGCCGATTCTTCATCCTGCGTAGAGAGATTACGTGGGAGGTCTGTGGTCACAAAACCATGATACAAGAGAGGTACTAGGGTACTGCTGTACCAGTTGGTACTGCTGTACCAGTTACATTGTGATGAAGCAAGGAGAGTAGACAAGGCAACGCCATGTAATCGTGTGGCCCATGCTGTAAATATGTTCGGCTTTTAGGTAAGGCATTTTTCCCAATGAAACCACAGCGAGGTCAGACACAGTACAGGACATCTATTGAGAAACAGTAAACCTGATCCAGGCTGGATTTCTTATTTGAGTGGATGTGTTCTATACTTAATTTCAGTATCATGACTCCCGACTTTCGTATTTTCCTGTAAATCTCAGCCTGCCTTTCTTGCTCGTTTTATTTTGTGTTCTGTACCTGTGCGAAGTATGTGATATGTGCACAAATCTGCAAACCCAATGCCATTCAAATTCCAAATACCTTTGCGGGATAAAACGTGGCTCAAGAAGGCAGTTTTGGAAACGTGACGTATCCTGCCCCACCGGAAAAATGCTAGCGAAAAACAGCGACAGAGCAACGAGAGTGACCGCTATATACAAGTAACTTTTTTTGGTCGTGAGAAGAGAAGCATCAAAATTTTCTTCCCTCTTCGACTCGTGTCATTTTTTGCACAAGAACATGCATGTCCCTTGAGGGCGGGGGCGAACTCGCGATATCTACCACAGCAGTAATTACTTACCACGTACCTAACCCACCGGCGACCCCGGGCTCTGCTATACTACACAACGAAGAGCGTAAACACAACGTCCTATTCATACTATTATACGAAAAATGCCATATATACGAACGATCCCAAACGAAAAATGATCTCCTTGGAAGAGCTCCCTTGGAAGGGCATCTGCGAAAATAGAGACGACGAAAATCCGATAATGACGGGATCCAACGCTCCGACATAAGCAAAAAGGTACGGGTATACGTACGTATTATCGGTAGTACGTACTCTACGTCGTGCGTGGTATAGACTTGAAGTAGGTACCTGATACAGCAAGGCAGTGCAAGGCAGATACTTTTTCTTGCATAAAACTTGATACCAGGTAGCGGAGATTGTGAGACTAGGAATATACCTGGGATACTGGTAGCAACATTCGATGAAAATCGACAAGCAGTGGGAATGCTGCACCCAATGCGCGACAGAAATGATGGCACGTACCGGAGGGGAAAGGGACGACACTTGTGACCACGGCTTGTCTAGAGGATCGCTGAGCGTAAACACATAAAAACCAAGTACAGGATACATAGGAAGCTGGGAAGTAAAAGTGATCGAAAAAAAATAAAAAAATGACCCGGTACCACGTACCTGGTTACAGCAGTACGAAACAATACGATGATCAGTAACACGAACAAAATATGTCCAGAGTCCAGACAGTCTTGGGAACATATCCCTTCTAGACGGTGAAGAACAACGGGAAAGTGACATCGGTCATTACCGTCGACGATTTCGCGAAAATTGCCGAAACGCCGCAACTTATGTGTACAAAACGCAGAATATACAGATTTAAGCTCGCGATCGGATCTCGGGCGGGGGCCTGGAGCCTGGAGAGTGCATTCCCGAAGCTTATCGGGCAAGATCCTCGTGGCAGATGGAGCAAACGATGCTTCTCGGGGAGGACGGAGAATGGGAGAGGGGGGGATGAGGGGGGCGGGTTGGTGGAAGAAAGAGAAGAAATAGGGAAAGCAGTAGTTTCATTCAAAGAGGAATGTTTTCGTTCAACTCTGCATAGACCGAAGAAAAAAAAAAAAAACCTTCGGAGATTGTGCGACCGCCACCGCCACCATACACAATCACTGCATCACAGGCAGCAGACCAGCAGCCGCAGAGCAGATTCATTACATTCGCATTTGGGAGCAGACAACATATCACCTCATCTCAGCGCAGCACGCCATACCTGGTACAAGAGGACGGTGACAAAATAAAATGCATCTATTAATATTAATAAAACCAAGTAGTCTTGGGGAGGTGAAGTGGCGGGCGGGGAGAAAAGAACGGCAGCAGTCCTCAGCGCCACGCGTGCGCGAGCCGTCCCGGCGAGATCGGTGGCAATATCCGGACGATGTATAGGGCACGGATATTGGCGTCAAGTGCGATGCCGGGGCCTTAGCAGCTTCCAACTCGAGGGCGTAGGGGGTTGGGGGGATATGCTTTTGGGATGGTTTTGCAGTTTGGTGATCGTTTTCGAGGCCCGTCCTATATGGTAAAACATCACTTGTACAATGTTTCCACCCGTCCAACACACTTGCCTGCCAATGGTACAGGTCGTCCGTGACTGGCCCGGCGCTGCAGTTCGCCGGTGGGTCCTTGCCCAAGTCCTGCAGCTCCTTGTTGATACGCTTCAGCGCCATCGTGTCTAGCCTGCTCCGCTCTCACAGCAACCCCCCAGTCGGAGACACCTGGCCCTAAAAATAAGCTCGAACTGCTGACCCACCTTGCGCACTCGTACTCAGTTAGTAGGTCGGAGCTTTAGTACTTCCCAAAATTTCTGCGAACTCTTTTTTCCTACGGTGCTCACGGGACTGTCGAAAGCACGTCGGCCGGGGGGAAACAGGGGTTGGGTTCTGGTGGGGAGAGGGAGAGCTTCTCGACTTCAACCGGACGTCGATATGCTCAATCTCGAGGCGAACCGCAAACCGAGTGACGATGAGCCTCTCGCGAAAAGACGAAAACCGTCGGTATATCGTTTCGTCGGTCCAAGTCACTCGTATCGAAATCGGAGGCTTGTTTATACAGGGGTCGACTCTCATGCCGAGTAGGTTGAACCAGGCAAGCACAAGGTATGGCAGATAGAAGCTACTAGGCAACCCAACGTGGTGGCCAAGACAGCGGTCCGTGAAAGCCTGGCCTCGAGGGTGAACAGAATATATGAATGTGCCGACGCATTGCTTCTGATTTGGACACTTCAGCACTATTTTCGCTGGCAAAAACACTGAGGAAATTCGAAAATATCGAATATCTTCCTGTTCTCCCCTGCTCTACCACTACTGCTGTTGTAGACGAACACGTTGTTCGGGGACACATCCCGAACATGGAGCCAGGCAATCCAGCGTGACGACCTAGACATTGGTGAGTGGAAGCCAGGCCTTGCTCGTCCAAATAAGACCTGACTCTGCTGACGTATTGCTGCTGTTTCGGAAACTTGAGTACTATTTTCCCCACCTTTGGTATAATATTTTGGCTGACATACAAGGATGAAATTCAAACATTCTGGCTGGGACAAACGGAGTAACGCGATGTTCGGGACACAGCCTCTCAGCCTTGAGCAGGAAGCCAGGCAACCCAGCGCGATCACCATGACAGTGTTGAGTGGAAGTCAACTCGTGCGTGTGCAGCGAAGATCTGAATATGAACACGTTGGTTCTGTTTCGGGGACCTCAGCGCCCTTTCGCTGACAGAACGCGGAGGGAATCACTAAACATCCTCCTGTAGTATGAGCTACTTCTACGAGACCCTACGCGTGCATCTGCTTTGGTACGTAGAAAGCTGGAACGAATCCTTCACCAAGAGGAACAATGGCGTTGTTTCGGGGCACAGGAAAACTTGCAGTCCCTCGACATCGACGCCATGATTAGCTACCCGCGATGCCGCCGATTGCGCAATGACACCCTGCCGCCGTAGGCGCAGTGGGACAACTTGCCCAGGGTCAACGCTCTATTAATAGCGCCATCAGCTCCCCCTTCTACACAACAGGCACAAATAATCACCCAGCGCAACGCGGTACCAGGTACTTCGTATGATATGATATCCAGGTGACGTTTATCTTGAAACACGTATGGTACTTAGGGCTACTGCTTGCTTTATCTTGCTCAATTTTGACCAGTTGGTTTCGACTGCTCTCGATTCAGATTCGAATTCCGACAATCCTTTTTTGTTTTGTTTTACGAAAAAAAAGTCGTCCTTTATATTGATTTTAGTGTAGGAGCGGCAATCTCGCTCAGTTTTGACTACTGTTCGATCCTGACTCGAGTTTCGAAGATCCTTATTTTGACTTTTATTCGACTCTTAAAAATAAAAAAATAAAATTATGTGGGATATTTTGTCTTGAATTTAGTGTTAGCAGAGCTGCACTGTGCCCGCTTCACAACTGGGCGTGATTTTCGAGAAGACGAGCTTATGAACGAAAAAAAGGAAGAAAGCAAAGAAAGCAAGGAACAAGAGGAAAACGAAGAATTTCTCGATCGGCAATCACGCGCTGATGAGGAGGGCTGTGAAGTGGGAGAAGGTACTCAGCGAGAAAGCTGAGGGTCGGACTATCACAACATTTTATGTTTGTATAATAGCTGGACTGCATGCGGCCATGCAGTTACTGCTTTTCTCGGGTCCGCCCCTCAGGTAACCGCGGCTGCATAATCACGAGGGTATATTTTCTCGATCTTATTCGGCACGCTGGCCTCGTCGGCACCGCTTGACGGAAAACCCAGCAGTAGCGGCAGCAGCAGCAGCAGTGTGTCGGTCCGCTCCAGATACTTTTTCGGCCCAGACGAAGAACCTCCAGGAAAGGTTCGAAGGACATCATGGGCACGAAGCTTCGTATCAACTTGAATGCGCCTATAGCCTTGCTTGCAGCGCGGGAATATGGCGGTAGCGCTTTGGGCGATGTTTGCAAGCTTGAGGTGGGCGCCCTGCCGCACGTAGTTGACTGTTCGACGTTCGCCGGTCTCTTATTGCTGATGTTCTCACATTAACTCATTGTACACAAATGCGACCAAGATACTACTGTAGATGGATATTTGTGTCATGCGGTAGCTGAAGTAATTTCACCAATGACTGAGCAGCCTCGAATGAGTAACATGTACCGGTACAGGTAGTGGACATAAAGAACATGAACGTATGGAACAGTATGACTACAAACTCGAACAACTCGTACTGATTACGTGACGAGGGTCTACATTTATATGTACAATACTGCTATTACGGGGGTCCATAGTTAACAGGACCAAATTTTGTTAGTAAAAATAGGTACATATATAGGTTTTTATGTGTACCATAGGTCCTATTAACTATGTACCCCCGTAATATGATGCATACATCCTTGTATAACATGTATTATGTACGACTAGTGGCACGCTGAAGTATGCCAGGGCGGGGCCGGTACAGCGGACCAAAAACAATTACCAAAACAAGAACAGGGCCACTACCCACAGCAGGCACGAAAGCACCAAGCCACGTACTAACCGACCTACCTACCCACCCACCCACCCATCCATCAACCTACCCACCAACCCACAGCGCTCTGTGCCCGTCGTTTGGATCCCTTTGGACACAATCACCACCATCACTACCGAGCACCATTGAATAATAAGGAGTTGTAGTATGTGACGATGTGTGATTCAGACGTAGAATACACGCCAGTCTGGTAGAAGCAACGCTAAGGCTGCGTGCAGAGTTGATTGTACTCTAGGAGATGTTGCATAGACATGTAGCATTGGAGTTGCAATGGTGGCCTGACGGCCGCCGTTGCCGGTGGACGGTGCAGTCGCTCACGTCGGACCACTTCCGCCCGCTTGGCGAACGTGGGGCATCTGACCCTCCCCTCGGTGCTCCCCTCCGGATTGCTCAGCTTTCGTCAATGTTTTCTTCTATTGGTATCTGGTACCAGGTATATATTTTACTCTCCCCGGTCCCCCCCCGGTCTCCTCTCATTACCTCTATATAGCGACTACAACGGCCACTGCCCTACACCTCTCCACACGCATGGCAGGTTGAGGCAGCGGAACTCCTCCTTCAAGACGGAGCGCCCGCGGCCACCTTCATCAATTCCCCACCCGAAAAAAAAGTATGCCGCTACACGTGGTGGCGCAGAAAAACCGCGCCGCCGCCATCCCAAGGCTGCCGACGAGCCCGGGGGGGCGCTAGACCCGCCGATCATAGCGGGCGGGGAAAGCCGACCCCGCTAATGATCGTAGCCACTGTGGGGGAGCTGCGCGTTTGGCAACGTCTTACAGTTGGCCGGCGCCAGCCGGACATTGATCTCTTTGGCGCGGCCGCGACTGTTGACTCTGTGGGCGGATGCTCGGAGGGCCCAAGACGTACGGTATTCGCGGCATGATGTTCTCGGCCGGCGGAGACAACGCCTCCACGCGCTGCAGCCTCGGCCGGTGCGCACGGAAGAGCGACCGGCCGTGCCGGCGAAAACAAAACGCGAAAAATCAGACCCCCAACGGCAAGAATGGACCGAGCGCTGGCGGTGAGGGTTGGGTATTTGGTGCTGGCCGCTACCGTTACGATTGGCACGCCCCAACCATCACGTGTGCGGGCAGGGGAGAAAAAGGGGGCGGCACAATAAGGTTCGGCGATATTTACGCGCTGTAGATGTCAGGGGACATCTGATTCCACCCCCGGTTTCCCAAGTGCTGGCCCCGGATTATTAGTGGCAATCCCCACGTTTGGCCGTTGCATGCAGCATACTGCTAGCAGCGGGCTCCGGCCTCTGGAACAACATCGATGACGGTATTTTGCACATAAAACCCGCGTGCGACGAGTGGAGCTCTAGAAACGTTCATGTGGATGGTCTATGCCTGAATTCCGTAGGAAGCCCAGGATGATACATCGATAAATAAATGAGTAAGCACACGCAGTCTTCCTCGAAAATCGCACTATTACGGAGGACCATAGTAAATAGCACCTACGGTACTCACAAAAACCTATATATTTCCCTATTTCTTCTAACAAAATTTGGTCCCAATTACTATGGTCCCCCGTAATAGCGCAGTTTTCCGAGGTTACATTCCACCGTTGCAGATCCGGCGTTGTGTCCACTCACAGCAGTGTGAACGATAAGCTTGACTTGGTGCCGATCGGTGCTGTGTGTTTCAGCTACCGATTTCCGTCGCGATACGGGCGTGGGCCGTTTGAATTCTTTCCGGAAAACTAAAATGGCATCAGCCTTATGGCGTGGTGTGAAAAGACGTGACACGGAGATTTTTCAAAATTGGGTTGTTCGGGTGGGTATGAAGTCACTCAATGCACAGGGCACCGAAACTGAAAGTTGGCGCCTGCCGATGAGGGGATGCTAGCTATCGAAGTCCGTAGCAGTATGGATGCGAATCGAATGGGGTTGTTTCGAGGGTAAAAACTGCATATGGGTACAGCCCACTGTGTAATGGGACAAGAGACGAATTGAACAGCTAAGGCGATACTGTACATATCTTCCGTCATACATACAGTCGACATGTTGCCACTGGGGAATCGATACCAATAGCACTCGTACGACCACGACACAATATATTCGTGATCGTGGAAAACTAGTTTCCTCCATGCCAATGTTCACCAGACAACGCGATCGCAAAACGCGGCTTCCAACACCGCTCATTCACGCAAGGGTATATAGCGCACTTCTGCGCCCCTTGAACCTTGTTGCTAATGCAAAAACGAGTCCCAAGTGTTATCCCAATAAATCGTGCCGGAAATGTGGGAGCCATTCGTAAAGAACTCTATGGCCACTGGATGACCGTCAGTCCACGCAGTAGTGGTTGTTATAAAAAAGTGAAGGCGCCTGCAGGGGTTAATGATGACTTGAGGACCAGAACCCCGGGAGAGGTATCGGCCGGGAACCACCGAAGACTTCTCACGCTCTGCATGGCAGCCAAAGAGTTGAACTACATAGTTCTAACCCGGTACAGCATGGGCATGAAAAAACGTCCATGTCGTGGGTCCTCCATGAAAAAAATGGGGGAGAGTCCAGATACCGCTTTTAGGGACATATGGATGCGGTCACTATGCCACAACCAGCACGTAATAAAGTACAAAAACACCACCCCGTCGCGTAAAACACACACTGCCTGCCCCAAATCTCTATCTGAGGCAAAGCGTCGCAGGTCGTCCCTCTCCATTGGTCAATCCAATTTTTCCAGCTCTCTGATTCGCTCGAGTATCTCTCGCTTGCTGCTCTCCTCCACCTCTCCGCTGAGAATGAACTCGTCCAATATATTGTACACCTGCAGTGATGTGATTCGGAACGTTCCCAGAAAATGCAGAACGCAGCAAGCGAAAAAAAAAAACATTGTCAGAACGTGAAACCGACAATATGGAGCGGCAAAAAACGGGTGAAAGAAAAGAGACATGAATAAGCCGCAACCGTGATGTTAATACGGGCAATCGGAGGTGCAGAGTAATCCTCATTTACTTCACCAACAGCTGTCGCTTTTATGCTATTTACAAATACAAACAACACGAAGCATGTGTTAATAAGCTACATGTTATTTTGGTCGTCTCTTCCTGTTTAACGGGAGTATTGCACTTTTGCTGAAGGACCGTAGCGTAATTTCAACGTTAATATACTTCATTTTCACAGCCGTGTTATCTTCAACCAGATTGCATCAAAGGACGACGTGAGGCACGCACTGCAAGGTGCCGAGGAACCTGCCTCTGGGGACGAACCTGCCTGCGTGCCGGCCTTAACGATGTTTTTCGTCAAAAAACAAAATCCTGCGTCCACAACCTTAGGTATGAACGAACACCTTTACTAGGGGAAAGCAAGCCAATTCCATTCATTGGCGCTTGCTTTGCATCTTCAACACTAATTCAGTAAAGTTATCCAGCAGGTGTTGACTATCATACAGTGATGCAACACAGGTTATAGGCACGTTCATTCGTCCACCTTGTTGAAGTTGAAGACGATATCCAGCTCGCACACGTTGGAAAAGTACGACTCCAGGAGCTCCACGAAGAGGTGAACGGTCTCCAGCGCGAGGAGTTCGTTGTCGTTGGTGTCCATTCCGAAGGTGAAAAACAGACCGGCGTACCGCCGGTAGATCAGCTTGTACGTCCCGAACTATGTTACCGTGAAACAGATAAGGGTGGCCGGCGGGGGGGGGGGGGGGGGGTGTACTCGTGTCATGCATAGCCGTAGTCGATTGATTATAGACCCTCGCATCCCTACAATGCCGGGACGGAGCACGTCGGATTTTCATCGACCGGACAGACATTGCGGGAAGGGAGACGATCATGAGGATAACGGGCCATCACACGCTGGTCATAGAGCAAGGGGGTGATCGGAGAGGGAGGGGGGAGACAAAAAATACCCCAATGACCCTGCACGGTATGGTTGTTACGTACGGTTATTACTACCTTTCATGGCCCGAGGAATATACATAGCAACGCTCGAAATTAAGGTTCCCACTGCCTGATCGATCGTGCGCCGCCGCACAAGGAGAAGGGGCCGGCGGTCGTCGGCTGCTCCGACCGACGGACAGAGTGCCGAACGGGTCTACCCTCGGTGAAATAGAGGGGGGGGCAAGGTTGTTCATCCTCGCTTGTTCGATTGCTCACGCGGATCACCGCCACACTGCAAAGAGAGTTTCCCCCGAGAATCGAGGTTGATCTTTTTTGGTCGTCAGTCCCCGGTGGCTTGGTAGGTGGTTCGCGTGCCTATCAAGATGTGCACGCTCGTAGAGACTTTTTCTTGCATAAAAAATTGATTAGCGGAAAGCGCGAGAGCGTGAGTTAGCTGCATTCGATGAAAATCGACGAGCAGTGGGAATGCTGAACCCTATGCGCGACAACAAAGAAAGGCAAGTACCGGGGGGGAGAAGGGACGACACTTGTGACCACTGCTTGTCCAGAAGAACATTGAGTGTAAAACCTCCTACGAGCTAGGCTGGAAGATAAACATGATTCAAGAAAAAAAAAACAAAAAAAAGTCCGTCCGCCCCCCCGGTTGAGCGATCGTCCGGTGGGATCATTGTTCGGTCAGCCAGTCGATCGGTCCATTGGTCGTCCGGCCTGGGTCTCTTGTTCGGTCGGTAGTCGAAATCATGTTCAATAAGCCATTCGGTTCGATCGTCGTTATGTATGTCCGTCAGTCGACGGTGTTGACAGACACGGCAACCATTTGTTCGGTCAGACGATTTCGACATCCCAATCGTCCGGTCAGTCGATCTGTCTGGCGGTCGAGTTTCCGTCCGTCGATACGCGCTCCAATCGGTCGGACCGTTCGGCGGGATTTCATGAGTTCGATCGGTCTCTTTCCGTCGGCTGTTGGTCCGGTACGCCCTTCGTCTGGTCTGACGGCTCGTCGGTCGGTCCTTCGGGCGGTCGAACGGTGCATCGGTATGTGTCTCGGTTCGGTTGATCGGCGCATCGATCGGTCGGAAATTCGTCTAGTTGGGCGGTTCTGTTGGAGCGCCCTGGCGCCAGGATTTTCTTACATGCGTCGCAACGGTCGGGCGCAGTGCCACGCGGAGGGTCTATTTGCATGGGCGGGGATGTAGCTGTCGAAAAGGTCCCTGTCGGAGCATTCAGGGGAAAGGAGGAGTGTCGCTCGCGAGGGACACCCTCCGATGCGTGTGGAAAACCAAGCACCCATGCCCGGTGACTCTCAGTACCACCCAAAAAAACCAGAGTGACTAAAGCCTAACGACCTGTATAGCTGTCACGTACTGGTATGACGTTCTAATCAACCTCGTTGCCCCGTACACCTACTACCTGGAAGAAGGAGCTATATTGGCGCTCTACGGAGCTGGCCTGGGGAACTAACTTCAAAGAACTCAAACAACAGGTGAGCCAGTCGCAGGAGTAACGATCCTGGTTTACTCTGTGGCCAGAGGGCTGAAGCTTGCTGAAAATTTCCAGAGAGTGGACCAGGATCGGTTTTCCTGCGACTGACTGACCTGCAATTCGAGTTTGTTGGATTCAGTTTCACAGACCAGCTCCGCAGAGCACCAATATGGCTTCTTCCACTATTAACGGGCAACGAGGTTCACTGAAACGATATGCGATACCTGGGACGAGACAGGTATAACCATATTTTGGATGTTTGCGTCTTTCGTTTTTTTGACGGGCTCGAGAGGTGCCGGGCACGGGTGCTTCTTTCACTATGGTTTTCCGCACGCATCAGAGGGTATCCCTCGCCGCCGGGGACACTCCTCCTTTCCCGTAAACGTTACGACAAGGAGCTTTTCGACAGCTATGTCCCAACCTAAACAGATAGGTCCTCCGCGCGGCACTGGTTCGGACAGTCGCCAGGCGTCTAGCTAGGTAAACCCTGGCACCACGGCGCTACAACCCCCCCCCCGCCCGACGCATAACTATCGTCGGTGCAAAGCGGGCATCGCGGCCACGGCCTGGGAATCGCGTGTGCGTCTTCCATACAGCGAATCCCCTGTCTCATTCCGGCGCATGGCGCTGCAACAGTTTGCGTACGTTGTCTGTAATGTCGTTCTAGCTGTCGATGGATCCGTTGCCCGATCCTTCGTCCGGTCGGGGGGTTCGTCGGTATGTCCCTTCTGTCGGTACTTTGACTCGTAGTTTTGGAGGTCGGCGTGTCGATCCATCGCCCGGTCGCTCTGTTTGTCGGTCCATCGTTCGGTCTTTCGTCCGATCGGACTGTCTGTCAACCGGTCAGCCGTACAGTCGCTCGTTTGTGCCTCGGCGGCAGACGACGCGAAGACTTCAACGGGGGGATAAAAGTGGTGAAGCTGCCCATTGCGGTACCCTGCCCCGTGCAAAACGTACCGCGATGGCGACAGAGAACTCGACTGCTTGTCGGCGCATTACTACGGTTGTAAGTCTAGGCAGCCGCTGTGTGCTAACAGTGACGATGGTGGATAGTACAGGACAACAGTAAATAAACACGACCGCAAGCCCAACATTGCCGCGCCACTTGGCTCAGCAAACATGGTTAGGCCATCGAGACGCCAAGATAAACGGCTTCCGACGCCGTGATTCGAACTGATGTATGCCCCAAATATTGCGTATGTCCACAAAAGTCCATACGCAAACACAGCGGGAAGGCTTCGGGGCAAGCGCGGCACCACCGTTGTCCCCCCTGTACCAACATGGCAATGGCGACAGCGGCGCTGGTCGAGATCTTGGTTGTGGACATCCGCGTCGCTCCTATGATATAGCGCGTAACCGCAAACCTTTGTCGTGTCTACACGCTCCCACACACACATCTCTTGCTCTCCATCTCTGTCTGCGTATCTGCCTGTGTCCCTCCTCGTTCTTTTTTTCTGTCTATCCGTGTACATGTCTAACACAGATACCGGGTATCTCTTTCTCCCAAATTTCTCTGCTTCGTTTCTTTGTTTGCCTGTGTGCTAGCCGCTTACTCTGCTAGCCGCTCACTCAGAATTTATATGTATCTGCCTCCTCTCACACACACACAAACACATCTCTCCAAACCTTCTATCCCTAACACCAACCCGTGTATCTGCATCTCTCATGGAATATCTATCTCTGCCTCTCTTTCAAAGCTATAAAATTTTCTCTGTCGCTATCGGCAACTGATTTCCCTCTCTCTACGATTTCCCTCTCTACGTATCTGCCCCCCTCTTTGTATGTTTACCTATGCCTGTCTCGGTGCCCTTCGGTCTGCTTCTCCCCCCTTGTCCTTTCTCTGCCCATATCTCTGCCCCCCCCTTCTCTCTCTCTCTCTCTCTCTCTCTCTCTCTCTCTCTCTCTCTCTCTCTCCGTGTGTACGTCTCAGTATGCCCCCGCCCACGCCCCCTCCTCTCTCTTCCTCTCGCCCCTCTCTCTACTGCAGTATCTCTTCCTCGACATCTCAAGATATTCGTTGCTGTTGGTTATATAGCACTACCCACTGGCCTCCTTGGTCATGTGACTAAAGTAGGCCAGTGGGTAGCGCTATATGACCAACAGTTGCCAATGTCTCCCCCTGCCGTAGAACCTTCGGGGACCCACGGACAGCGACCTAAACACGAACAGTGCGGTATTATCAACCTTCTAGAAAGAATGTGCAGCAGTACCAGTATCATCATGCTGCGCGCGTGTTTTAATCCCCGTGTGTTGCCCTTCAGGCACATCTCTTTACCCTAGCAGCCCGGGCTGCTTCGTATGGCGCATGCTGTCATCGTTAGAGCTGTGACTAGCCAGGACTTCACGACTAATAAGTACTCGGTACGTGCCGTTAGCCAACTAACTGACGTTGGTCGGAAATTCGGAAAGTCGGCTCGCGAATCAAGCTGATGGCCAGCCGACTTGCCGACTTAAGCCAGTCGAGCGAAGCGATCGAAAATCAGCACTTTCCGGCCGAGGGAGCCCCGCCCAAAAACGAAAAAAAGTATCCCGCATGCAGCAATCCTTCCTTCAAGTATGGAAACCAAATAAATCGGATAGTCGGCACCTCCGGGAAACAACTAACTATCACCCCGACGAATAACTTGTTGAAGGCTCAAGTCGTGCCGACTCACAGCTCTAGTAATCGTCCTTTATGTTCGACACAATTCCTCTGTCAAGTCCCATATCTTCGGGGGGAAACTTTCGTTTTCTTATCTCACCTCTACGAAATTGGTGTATTTCCTGTCGCGAGTGACCACCAACCGGTGCACCTCGTTTTCGATTCGAACCTTTAAGGTTTCCACATACAAAACGACATCCAAAGGGAAAAGGGGATCGTGTGTGAGTGATACGTGTCCGTGGACGCGTATGAATTGTGCATGCGTAGACCTATGTATGTACGTTGATGGCCGTGCGTGTTTGTGTATCCACGGCTTGTTTATGCCCCAACTTTTGGGCTTTATGTATCTACGCGTTAGGTGTGTGCGTGTGTCGGTGTGCCTGTGTATTCGTGTGTGTTTGTGTGTCTGTATGCAATCAAGACAAGCTCCAGTATTGTGTGCGTGTGTGATGGTTGTGCGTGCATGTATGTGGATGCGTGCGTGTTTGTTTCCATGAGCTGTGTGTTGGTGTGCGCTCGCAAGAAAACACGAGGAGGAACACAAGTCACGAATGCCCTCGCGCCTAAGATAATAATAAAAGCCTTTAGAACCCAAACGCCCGAGCCCCTTCCCCGCGCCCCACATGCGGTGTTTCTTCGTGAGTTGGACGGCGATTGGGAGCTTTGAGGGTGACTACGGGTCGGGCGTGACCCGTAACGCGCAAGAGGGAGGGGGGGTCGATATTGCGTCTGTGTCAACGTATTCAAAAAGCAGTGGCAGCATCAAAAACAAGGAGAGGAGAAAAATGAAGGGCGATGACAAATAACGAGAACCATTTTTTGCGAATAGCATAAAAATGATGACAAACACAAACAGAAGGGAAACGAAAGAACATAAGAACAGAAGAACAGAACAAAACGGAAAGATAAACAACAAGGAGAATGAAAGCATACATAGGATGAATAAAGTGTGGTACCTGGTAACTAGCAAGAAAAATTAAAGATCAGGAGGAAAATATAACCCTCACCTTCTCTTTCTCATCGTGCAGGGGTATCCACCACTTGGAAAGTCGTGTTTTTCCTTGTCGGTTCTGCAGCAGAAGGAACCGGATCTGTTCTCGCGCAAAAACGCAAGGGCCGGAGGCGGGAGGGGATGAGGGGGCGGCGTGGAGGTTATTTTACGCTAGTAGAGATGATGCAAGGGTATGTACTTTTTCCCATAAGTTTTCAACCTTTCACCCTTGGCTACAACCCTTGCTCTTCTCTCGTAGCTTAGATCCGGAGTCTTATCTCGCAAGGATTCTCTACAATCTCCCGTCCCCACTACAGAACACTCGCTTTGGTTTAACGATATTGCCGGCGCATGTAGGTTGTTTCGCAGCAGCAGGATTTCCTTTTCTGATCGCGCTGCTGATGGCATCCTGAATTCATCGCCGGTTCTCCATATTCGTTCCACTTGTCGTGGTTCGCCAAAGACGCCAGATGCGAAACTCGTATTCAACGCTCTGCGCCAAGCTCAACATTCCCCTGCGACGTTTCCCTTTTTCAAGACTTCGGCTTGACGTATGACATAATCCCTAAAAACTAAGAATTTTTCGCCCGTCCCCCTTCCGATGTCGTGCTGCGTTTTTTTTCCTCAGGACTACTTGGCGGAAGCGGTGCGCTACCTCCAGCAAGAACCTAATGGAACTTCAGTGAGTGCTATCAAAGGGATATGGGTCGCCTCGGACGACTCAAACGTGGTGAACGAGGTCCGCGGCGCATACTTTCCGGGCGTATCCAGTGAAGACATTGTGCATGTCGACGATGGAGTGCCCGGCGGAGTGAAAACTTCGCGAATGACCACACGCTTCATATCACAGGTACTAACTCACGTCGCGCTTGAGACCGTGTGTTCATTGCGATAACTGTGGAGATGGTGATATCGACGCTCTCCCGCTTACTATGGTGCCACACATATTCGGCTTTCGCACACGTCAGCGTTTAAAGTCGGTTTCGGTCCATCGTTACGCTTTGACCTTCGTTGCGAACCGATTTTTCGTGCCAGTTATTCCCTCGTCTTGTCCGGAGATCCAAGCCGGTAAAACAAAACCCTGACGCTCTGCGCCGCACCGCCCAGGGGAGAATAACACAGCGGTCAGCAGCAACAGGAAGAGGCTGTCCGGTTCCATTACACAGGGGTCGCCTTCGAGAAGATGATGAATGGCGCCGACTGTCTTGAGCGCGCTCGTTCATTCGCACGCTGACCCTCCACCTGTCCCATCGCGTGAGCGTGTTGCTTACGATCGCCCGCTTAACGGAAGGGATACCCGTCATACCGGTAAATACCGGTAAAATATATACCATTTCCCGTGCCTGAGGAGGCTGATGTTCAACACGGAACATGCGCCCCCGCCGTAATAGTCCACAGGCCACAATGCTCCACGGAACGAGCACATTATTTGTATCAGCTTTTTATTTCTCATGACGGGCATCCCTCCCCTTAGGCGGGGGCGACTGTGAGCAGTCCGCTTGCGCGATGAAAGGGGGGGGGGCGTCAGCGAGCGAATGAGCGAGCGCGCTCAAAACAATCGGCGCAATGGATCTCTGTTTCGAAGGCAAACCCCGTGCAGTGGAATCGAACAGCCCCTTGCTCTTTCTATTGACCGCTGCGTTATTTTTCCCTGCGCGGTTTTCAGTCGCCACCCGGGGGGAGGGAGGGTCGACAAAAGCCAAAGCGAGGTCTTGGAGCGAAGGAGGCAAACGTCACAAGGGATCGTTGAAGAGCCTTCAACAATCCCTTGTATCGTTACCTTCCTTCCCTCCAAGATATCGGCTTAGCTTTGGTCAACCCTGCCGCTCTGCGCTCCCCCTGTTCGTAGCTCAGTGGTCTATCCTTTATAAACAAACAAAATAAGTACATTTGGGCTCGATACGGCCTCCCGCCGATAACATCCTCCGGGGTTGATCAAGTCCGTAATCAGCGCTGACTGAGTAGCTCAGTGGTCTATCCTCTATAAACGAACACCCCCTCCCCGTTGCGATTGAAAACCGCGCAGGGAAAAACAACAGCGGTCAGTAGCAAGAGCAAGGGCCTCTTCGGTTCCACCACGAGAAATAATATCAAGTACGCTACTTTTCTTTAGCGCGCTTGCTCATTCGCTCGCTGACCCCCCCTCCCCCTCTTCACCGCGCGCAACACGGAGCATGCGCCCCCGCCGTGATTGCCTACAGGCCACAAACATCCACCGGGCAACCACATGCCTCATTTCCAAAACATACGGAAGCAACAGCCAAGTCGTGTTTCTACACCAGCGGGATGCGGACCTGGGGAGGTTTTGGGCCGGGAGGCGTTTATTGGCCGCTCCCCTGACGACAGTCTTGGGAGTAAAGCCTTCCTCGTTTGGCCGAAGTCGCTCATACGAAGCGCGTTGACACAACACACATATGGGCACCCGAGCAAGCACTTGAAGGCTCCTCCGATGTCCTGCTGGTAGTTCTGCCGATATTGCTGCTGCTCTACAACTGCTGCCATACTCTGCTGCTGCGGGTGCTGTTGACTTTAGCTGCCGCTGCTTCGGGTGCTACTATCACCGCTACTGCCGACATCTGCTGCTATTTCTGCTACGGATCCCTGCCCCGAACAGGTTGTGCCCGGGGCGGGACATGCTTGTTATCAGCAAGCCAGAAGGAACAACGCCAATAACAATCCGTTACCAGTTTACTGTATCAGCACGGCGCACCCAAAGAGAGGGGACAAAGAGCAGCACAAACCTGCCAATGTCCTGGGTATCCCTAACAAAACTGCGCTACCATTTCGATCTGCACTAACGAATCGGGCCCGACTCGGAATCGGAGAAGGAATATTCTTGACGGTGTTAAGCAAACCCTGCGGAACCACGACCCCTTTTTAGGGACCGTATGATCAACGCGCTGTCTGAATGTTGCCGCTTCCCGGTTTAACCCAACCCTGACCTGGCCCGAGACCTGCATGGCATTCACGCGGCTTCGCCGCGCGTTTGGTTGGCGCTTTTTTTCAACCAACCCTAACGGTCGGTGGTGGCAAACCAGGCAGTGGCCCTGCAGAGTTTCGTTGCCAGGAGGTGCTGAAATTAGGGGCTCGCTGGATGCAAGCCCGATCTCGATACAAACCCCCTACGTTCAAGCCCGCCTTCGATTCAAACCCCCTACGTTCGAGCCTGCTGTCGATACAAATAATAATAATCTACATTCAGGCATGCCTTCGATACACCCCCCCATGATCAAGCCTGCTTTCGATATACCGCCCCGCCTTCAATTCTGCTTTCGACACGAACCCCCCACATACAAGCCTGATTTTCTACTTTGATGCAAACGGCAAGCCTGCTTTCGATCAAAATTCCGTGCAAGCCAAACAAGTACGTAGATGCCTGATCATGAAGGTAGGGGCACGTTTCGTCCTATGGCCCGCGGCAAACTCTTAGTACTGCTGTACGAAAACTTGGAGTCTATACGGGCTACTGTAGGTTGTGGTAAATGAGCCAAAATGACACCAACATCATCAGCACGTTCGTACACAGCAGTACCAGCGCGTACCTGGTATGAAACATCATACTTCGTACCTGGTTTACCGGTACCAGGTATGCGAGTACGGCGTAAGCCCAATGAGAACATGGCCTGCGGTATGTCTCGTACATACTGGTAGTATACTTCGTATTCGTATAGCGGCTGTATCGATGAAAACGAAAACGCCCGAAGAGTATAGACCTTGGTCCCAACCATAAACCGACCGCCTGAGAAATTTCTCGGAATTAATATGTACATCGTGATAGCATGCGTGGACCACGTGTAATATCAATACACGGATATCGACTGTAACTACTGCTGTAGTTTTATCGAAGATGGGCCGAGTCGTAAACACTATCAGTACGTACCAGGCACGTATGTACGTACGTGTATAATACGTACTGGAGGATTAATGCTGCTACTTGAACTCTTACAGGACCTGCACTGCTGCTATTAATATTAATACTATGCGTAATGCTGCGTCAAATGTCAGGTATGCGCATACTAATATTGTGGCGACGCTTAACATTCCATCTGCTGTTGCTGCTGCTGCTGCTGGGTTGTTGATGTTGCTGTGTCTTATCGGTTCATCTATCGCGGCTGCCCGCATGGGTTGCGCGGGCAGCCGCGGAGGCATCGAGGGAGCGATGCGGGCGGGGGGCTCTATCACTATACGGACACTTGCGACAAAGGGTGGTGTTGGCGCAGACAGCTCCGGCGCCACAGCCGGGCACAAGCGGCCGCTATATATGAGCTCCAGCCCTATTCTGCTACAGGCACTACTCGTAACATGCGTTCGATGAACTACTGCTGTAGCTCGTGCAAGGTTCAGACGTCTCCCCTGGAAGTAGGAACAGCAGGAGGATACATCAATCAAACGAATGTTCCACCTACAATAAAGTCCAAAAGCCAAACGTGCAACCGAAGCAAGAGCAGGGATTCCATGTTCCGGGAGAACTTCTGCGACGATTGTGACGCCTCTCGGCAAGGTTTCGCACTCGAGACCGACACTCTGTCATGCCATTACGGCCAGGCCTACCACATGTTGACGTGTGCAGGACATCGGAAACCGCGGCATCGCAACCGGGCCGCGCGATAGTTGCGCAGATTATGTACAAAGGGTTGAACTGCTACCTTTGTCTCTTCGAGGAGTTTATTTTCCGAGTTTTGTAGACCTCCTCTTCGCTCTCATCTCACCATCTTAGACGGATGTTCCACCGGCCGGCCAAGGCTGGAGAAAAAAACCTTAGATGCTGTTTGGCTCCTTTCGTCTTCTCCACGGCGGTGGTCACGACGACAACAGGCGGAAATATGTCGTCGGTCAGGGTCAAGCTAGCAAGGAGCTAAACAATGGGTCATTCCCATTTTGTAGCAGACCAGTCAGGTGTTCGACCTTTCTTTGGGGCGTTTTGCCGTTTCAGACTCGATATCCCGTATTCCTCCGCGTTTTCGATGTTCCTGTTGCTCGTGCTCTTCCGATATAACCGAAGCTACGAGTAGACACGAGCATCCCAAGACTGATAAACGAGGGTGAGCCTTCGCTGAGGCCAGTCCATCAGTGGTGCGTGACTTTGATGTACTGCCGCAACGCTTGCTGTTGTCCGGTCAGGTATAATAATTTCACTTTTCAGACTGGATATCGGATACGTATCGAGTAGGGTATGTTGGTGCTTTAGTACATTACATTTGGCACGTTTTTCTCCCGTAGTCAGTAGACAGCACTACTCGTAAGTGTACATGTACAGCTGTGTGTACTACTGTTGTATCATCATATCAACCTACCTGGTACCTGGTATCCTGGTATATGCCTGGCACGTAGCAGCTGGTAACGCAGTGCCTGGAACGCCGTTGCCGGTACGCTTGTTGCCGATGGCAGCTTGAGCGAGGACGATACAAGCGGCGCAGTGAACGCACGAGCTTGCCCAGTCTCAAACGAACTGCCGCTCAGGTTCCAGTCATTCACGAAGCACCCCGTCTCCGACATGTGATACCCACCAATACTCGTACCAGAAAGCGTACGGACGGCAACGCTTTCTGAGTGTGGCAGTAAGGCGCCCGCTCTGCGCCGTTATAACACGAGTAATGCATAAATCAGATGCCTGTCCAATAGAAAGTTCCATGCACACCCCATATCGCTGTGTTTCTGCGTCTTGTTCGTACTACAGTACAGAATACTTCATCGTATATTATGGTCAAGCGTGAAGTAGTACAGCTGTACTCGGCCTTGCCTCGTCCTGGATCCGGTCACCTCCCCCTGCAATCGTGCTTTTTCAGGGAGTATTTGCTTAATGCTGTATGGCGCACTTGGGACGGCGCATTGAGGTATTCTGGCCGCCTGAAGGAGACGAGACAGAGGGCGCATGGTGAGGGTCACAATCATAGTTACCCAGGGTATGTCGCAATAACCGCCTATTCGAGTCACAGCATGGGACTCATGCTCCAGGCCACCAGCGGGAACCCTATGAAGAGTTGTGCTACATGCGTACTCGTGTAAACTCGTACTGCGATACTGTTGTTAGTGTTCCTCTCGACAAATTATTCACCACAAAGAGTTGGCACAAAATGATGAAGAGCGTCGATAAACAGTGGGAATGCTGAACGCTACGTATGCGCGCGATAACATGAAAGCAAGTACCGAGGGGGGGAGCGGGGGTTACACTCGTGACCACGGCTTGTCCGGAAGGTCGCCGGGGGTAGAACCTCCTATGATATCAATACGATTTGAGCTGGGAAATCAATACGATTTGAGCTCGGAAGCAAAAGTGATAGTCGAAAAAATGTGAAGACACAGCAAACCTCCACTGGTGCACCCATACTACAGTACTGCACGAACGAGAGAGGGTAGAGGAGCGGTTTGGTTCAGTTACTTGATCGGACAAACAAATTCGGCCGTCCACCAGCAGTGTACAAAACGAAAAGTAGGTGTCCACGTCGTAGGCGTCTTCATTGCCTCCCGTTCAACCCGACAGGAGGTACTAACGCTACACTATCGACCCACCAACAAGAAAGAGCCCCAAAAAAAAATCAGGCATTTCCAGGGAAATATGAATTTCGGGAGTGGTCAAACTGAAATTTGTGTGGAGCACACCCTTTCTCATAAAACCCTTTCTCATATAAGATATGTACGCGGGCCAGCCCAAAAACGGCGAAAGGTTGTAAAATCGTATCTCGTTAAACCACTGCAAATTAGGCTTCACTAATCGGAAGCACTAACCCTGGCACACCACTGCTTGTGCGGAAAAAAAAAATCATGAAATTTACTACCTTTGTTTCCAACTCGATCTAGCCGAGATATCGGCGAAAACTAGGAACACCAATTTTCTTACACTACGTAAATTCGTGTAAAATGGTCGTATTCGATCGAAATGAAATTTGGTGGAGACATGGCTGAAGATATAAGGAATAGATCGACGTAAGTCTCGTTGCCCAATTCGCCACCCATCAGGAAGCATTACCAAAACTCGATTCCATATATAAATCAAGTAATTACAAAGAAAATGGCATTTCTGCAGTGCCCCGCTCAATATCGAAGATTTTGCGTTGAAGGTTTAACCCCGTTCTTAAATCGCACGTTCACAGGCATTCAGTGTCGGCCTTTTTGCATTTCAGTGTATATTGTACTAGTTTTAGTCGCCTTTTGTACTTTTTCGGGTTATTAGAGCGATCATACCTCTCGGGAAATAAAGTTAGAAATTAAAGGACCGAAACTCAATCCGTCGATGAGTGCATCAACTACACCGTGTCAAAAAATCAAGTCGAAGTTCGTGAAACTAGTTTTATGGCTCGCCCGCAGCTCTCGACCTCTTTATGGCTGGCCCAACTCGTAGCCTGGGCCAGTATGCATCCCGTTTCGTTTTGGAAGGCAGGTGCTTTACGTCGTCTTCTGGACGAGGAATCCCCGGGAACCCCAGCGCTACACTACATCCTATTACGGGGGACCATAGTAAATAGGACCTACGGTACACACAAAAACCTTTATGTTCAGTTATTTTTACTACAAATATTTGGTCCTATTTACTATGGTCCCCCGTAGTACCAAATGTCTACGCGAGAGTCCGCAGACGCGGGCGCAAGCGGGGTATTAGAGGGAAGTCAGCTCAACGAGGCATACTTGTCCTCGATACGTAGACCTGCCGATTTATATTTCAGACGAGCGCAGGCCATGGATAGACAGAGAGGGGATAATTTGGGGCGAAAAGGCTGCATCGTGCCTTGAGTAGCGGATGTTTTTAGCGAAACACACACATCCTCACTTGGACCTTCCGTATTTTCAGCCTATGCCCAAGGTTGGTGTCACGGTAAGGTTGTTCGCCTTGCTCAGCGTAGGTGTTTTTTTCCTGGTGGGCCAGTACTGTAGTCGCCGACAGCGTGGACAAAACACGTACCAGGTACAATGTTATATTAGCATGTTACTTTGCGTGCCGATTTTTGCGCGGTCCTCAACAGGTTTCACAATTTTTAATTTGCAACAAAATCGGACAGATCAGAACAGATCCCCATTTCGTGATTTAGATCTTTCGGAGCAGGTATGCTCTGGTTTGTTGGGGCTGGGCACTGGCGCAGTATGTACAATCATTTGATTGACCCGGCCAGTATATTCGCCAGTACTTTTGATCTTATGTACGCCCAAGAAACACGCCATCTAATAGTACGGAAACCCACCAAGTGCGTTTTGTGAGGAGAGAGGAGAGAGGAGAGACAGTATACTGCTGCAATTCAGTACACTAATTTGATTTTGACGACAGTACAATCGCCACTGACTGAGTCAGCCAGTGCCCAACCCCATGGCTTGTTTTATCTACAGTGCAAACTTAGACCATGTTTGTGCTGGGTGGGGTCTGTATCACACGACTCTTACGCACATATTTTCCGGTTGAAATCTGTACGATAAGGCTCGTGCGCAATACGACGAGGTATTTCATAACGGCGTACATACAGATATTGGATCTAGATTATCTAATGTAGAATGATATGTCCCGCGTGTGAACGTTTCCTTCTGTTGGCCACGCTGGTAGGTACGCTGGTGAACTTGACCGCTATGACCGGACGGAGCCAGGAGGAGACGGCGGTGGCGGCGGCGGCTACCACGTGACCTACGACGACGGAGACGAGGAAGTCCTCGGGGAGGTCGATGGCCGGGCGGACGTTCACCTCCTGGGTGATGATAGCAGCAGGAGCGACGATGCATCCGAGGTGAGTCTGCCCGAGTCGTCCGGTGGTGTCCAGAGCTTTTTCTCGCTTGATGCCGATTCGCGTCACGCATCGGGCAGGTTACGATGTACTGTAGAGCATCTGGATCCCCCAACCTGCCCTTATGATAGCTTGTGCAGGATTTGTACAGTACAGAGTCCAACCCACAACCAAAACACGTGATAGATAGATAGATCATGCAGGTTGTACGGCTTCCACCTGGTGGCATGAGCCACATCGTGCACACCAGGAATATATCTGCCCTGAAGAGATCTGGATGCTCAGGCTGGGGTCGGTGATCTGGGCCGATGTGTGAAGTGGCTCGAGCACGCAGGCCTTCATGGGCTTGCTACGTCATACACCCCCTTCACCGCTGTAAAACAATTTTTTTTCATGACAAACCTCCTGGAATTACGAGTATGTAGTGTGGGACATTTTGGCGGTGATGCGTATCAGGCTTAATCTACAGTGCCGGTCCATAGCGGGAAGGTGGCGCATACGGAAGCGCCAGCTGCGTCCGTATTGGGCAGCTTAAAAATCACGGAAGCAAATGGTAAAATGGTTGACAGCACCAAAATCACCAACAAATTCTAGTGAACATTGCGATGATCGCTCGCCGTTTTCATCAGACGTAGTAGGTGGTGCAGCCGTATCCCCTGTGTCGCGATTCACGCTCTATTGGGGCCTAACCTTCTCCTCGGCTTGTAGTAATTATATCAAGCCTTGGGCTAACCCTTCTGCCACCTTAAAACTGGCCGAACTCTACTTCCAATTAGGTTATCCCCAAAAAACGGTCTCTAAAAAGGTAGCTTAAGTCTTCGCATGCCGACCGTCGGATGTTTTCCAGAAACTCGTGCAGGCTGGCCACGCCCGCCCCGGCACACCACCTCACGACGCCGCTCCTCGACAAGGTCGTGATCTCTGCACGTCCCCCATGGAGATTCCTCGAGCGGAAATGTTGGGGCACTCCACCGACGACGACAACGAGCGCCAAAGTTATCCGTTGGGAGAGCCACCGGTGGGCAATCCTAGGGCAGAGATCTTAGCGGGACGATACAAGGTGCATCACGCTGCCGCGGAGAATCCTTGCGGAAAAGAATATCGAGATCGAGGCCGAGACGCCCTTCGGAAAACGTCGGAGAGCCAGGACTGCCCGCTTGATTCAGGGGGCATTGGCAGCGGGGGGGGGGAGGGGGCGTGGTGGGAATGGCTCCCACGACGACCAGCCCGGGGTGTCTCCAAAGGACAACAATTTCGCCGCTGGCTCGTTAAGGTAGCTGTGGAGAGGTGCAAGTTGACTGACAAGCGATTCAGCAGGTTCGCACCTTTTTTTTCTGACGCTTACACCACCCAACCGTTAAAATAGCTGCGACTGATACCCAGGTCTTAACCCCTTTTCGGGTCCGGATATAGTGACCAAACACATGTAGCCAGGTATTATCAACCATTTGTCAAGTGACAGCGGGGCGGCAAGTGCGACTACCATCATGCGGCATATGATAGGTGTGCGTAGTTTACAGCTCAGGCGCACCCCCCCCCCCCCTACCTGGCAGTCCGGCTTCGGTGGACCAATAATGACGCATTCCGTCATTTTTTTTCCAGCCTTATTTCCAGTTGAAGTCCCAAAGGGGTTCTTTCAAGTTGAATGCTTCCAAAACGTGGGAACGGTTGTATTTGAAGGGAGGAAAATATTGTGTCAGACCAACTATTATGGGAAAATTTTGAGGGGGTCTCAGAACTGGCTCTTCTTGCCGAAAACCCGCGATTTACTCAACGGGACTGTCAAAAACACCGGTAGACTCCTCAGGATGCTCCCCTTAGTTTTCCGAGAGCTTTCTCGAGCACTTTTCCGTTTCTCCAGAGTCGTCGTAGGACTGTTCGTCCATATTTCCAGTTCTGAGGACATCGTGATTTTTCATCAAAAATCCTCGAAGATCCACTATTTCTGGCCCCAGTTCTGACCAACAGCCTTATTTCTGACCCTCCAGAGAAAAGTGATTGGCTGCTTCAAAATTCAAATTAGGACTCTGGAGAAACGGGAAATTGTTCCTGAAAGCTCGCAAAAAACTACGGGGAGTAGTTTGAGGAGTCTATCGGTGTTTCTGGCTTTCCCGCCAAGTAAAACGCGTATATTCAGCCTAAAACCCCAGTTCTGAGAGCTCAGAAATAATTTCCCATAATAATTGGTCTCAGGCCAGGCTTAAATTTCTTACGTGGGGCGGGGTGTGTCCTAACCGAAATTGATTACCTGGTACATGAAAACAAAACAAAAATACTATATTTTGTGCTAACGCCGAGCCAAAAGTACAACACGTAACTAGTCACAATTTCGTAAGCGCTGC